>JAQJVL010000006.1:165337-274617 GCA_035578905.1 Stictocephala bisonia
CTGGATTTGTATTGTTTGAATTACAATTTCTCTACCAGTTGTAACTAAAGACGAAAGGCTTTTCTGGATGTTTTCAAGGTCCAATCAAAAGTGAAAAATCACATAAGACAACAAACTAAAACAACCACATTTAGTATGAGCGCAGAATCGACTGAGCTGATCGTGTCAGGTGAGACGTGTAATTAGTGAATGAATTTGGGTGGGTTTAAGTGGGTTCCTATTGTTTTTCATATTACCAACGATTAAAAAAAATTTAAAGATAATAGTTTGTCTTTTACATTAAAAAAAGAAAGAATGTATAAGGAAATGTTTAATGTAATTTTGATTTTTCTAGTAGAATGTTTCTTTACTGTGTTGTTTCAAACTCGAGAGTTCATCCCCCCCCCATCAGTAGAGTTTGCGGCTTGTATGGTGGTACTGTGCCCCCTCCACCTTAACCTTATATCAATCAGGACAACGCTGTACAAGTGTGGGTGGGTTAGAGGGTCAACACCACTTTACGTGTATGGATGGGCGGGAGAGTCAACACCACCGTACGTGTATGGGTAGGCGGGAGGGTCAACGCCACCGTACGTGTATGGGTAGGCGGGAGAGGAGTCAACGCCACCTTTTGTGTATGGGTAGACGGGAGGGTCAACACCAGCTTACGTGTGTGGGTAGACGGAAGGGTCAACACTACCTTACGTATATAGGTAGACGGAAGGGACAACACCACCTTACGTGTGTGGGTAGACGGGAGGGTCAACACTACCTTACGTGTGTGGGTACACGAGATGGTCAACACCACCTTACGTGTGTGGGTAGACGGGAGGGTTAACACCACCTTACGTGTGTGTGTAGACGAGATGGTCAACACTACCTTACGTGTGTGGGTAGACGAGATGGTCAACGCCACCGTACGTGTATGGGTAGACGGGAGGGTCAACACTACCTTACATGTGTGGGTACACAAGATGGTCAACACCACCTTACGTGTGTGGGTAGACGGGAGGGTTAACACCACCTACGTGTGTGTGTAGACGAGATGGTCAACACCACCTACGTGTGTGTGTAGACGAGATGGTCAAAACTACCTTACGTGTGTGGGTAGACGAGATGGTCAACACTACCTTACGTGTGTGGGTAGACTAGATGGTCAACGCCACCGTACGTGTATGGGTCGGCGGGAGAGTCAACGCCACCTTATGTGTATGGTCATAAGGAGGCGTAGACAGGAGTTTCAACACCACCTTACGTGTATGGGTAGACGGGAGGGTCAACACCACCTTACGTGTGTGGGTAGACGGAAGGGTCAACACTACCTTACGTATATAGGTAGACGGGAGGGTCAACACTACCTTACGTGTGTGGGTAGACGGGAGGGTCAACACTACCTTACGTGTATGGGTAGACGGGATGGTCAACACTACCTTACGTGTGTGGGTAGACGAGATGGTCAACACCACCTTACGTGTATGGGTAGACGGGAGGGTCAACACTACCTTACGTGTTTGGGTAGACGGGAGGGTCAACGGCCGTAGAACGATTGGCACACATTTTTGGCCGATTTGGAATTGCACGACTGGCACAGTCATTAGAGGGGATTAAAAAGGGTCAACCTGTAAGTTTCAGAAAGGCACGATTGGCACACACCGCCCGGCCAGGTAGTAGCAGCCAGGTGGCCAGAATGCGGGAAAATGGGAACTTTTTTGCCCCCGCAAATTCCCTGCTGTGGTGGTTATTGAAGTACCTAACCTAACCTAACCTAACCTAAACTGTGGGGAACATGTTGAACTAACACGGATATATCAAAATGGAAGAACAAAAAATCAATTTAAAAAAGCAATTTAATTGAATTTTATGTGTAAAACATATTTTCTATAAGAGAAAAACCAGTGAGGTTTAAATTTAAAAATTTGTTATATCACGGGCAAATGACTGCCACGCAGAGTTGACGGGAATAATAAAATTCCCGTTTTCCCTCGTTCGATGGCGTCTACCTGGTCGAGCGACTGTGCCAATCCTGCCTTTTCCAAGCAGGCGAGTTGACCCTACTTATTCCACTCTAATGATTGTGCCATTACTGCCATGGGCAGAAGGTCCAAAAATGTGTGCCAGTCGTCCTGTCCCCGGGTCAACACTACCTTACGTGTGTGGAGACGGGAGGGTCAACACTACCTTACGTGTATGGGTAGACGGAGGAGTCAACCCTACCTTACGTGTGTGGGTAGACGGGAGGGTCAACACAACCTTACGTGTGTGGATACGGGAGGGTCAACACTACCTTACGTGTTTGGGTAGACGGGAGGGTCAACACTACCTTACGTGTGTGGAGACGGGAGGGTCAACACTACCTTACGTGTATGGGTAGACGGAGGAGTCAACCCTACCTTACGTGTGTGGGTAGACGAGATGGTCAACACCACCTTACGTGTGTGTGGGGGCCAATACTACCGTACATGTATGGGAAGGTGGTGAATCAACACCAGTGTACGTATATGTTCGTGCGGGTGAGTTAACCTCACTCAATCAATTTTATAAAACATGAAAAATTGGTCAATACAAATTGAACTAAATCGGATAGATAATTGTGACTCTTGGCCTACAACTTTCCCGATTACGAAATACATCAGACTAAAAAAATTAAATTTGTCGCTTTGACTGGGAGTCATTGAATTTTGACTGGCAAAATTGGAGGGTTTGAACGCGATTAACTTGCAGTGGAGCGACAGTCATGATCATTAGTACCTTTTTCTGTGAGTGAGCGATCCAGCCAAACTATCAACTTCGATATTGGTTGATTAGTTATATTACTCTAATATTTCTGTCAAAACATCACAGTTTGTTTGCAGATATAAAGATATAATCTTATATTACAGATAAAAAGATTGCTTACATGTGTTTACTTGAATCAATACAAAACTAATGTACTTACGTATACAAATTTATACCGTCAAGATCTTCTAAATGCAGATTATCAGTTATGTGCACAAATAATAATCGCAATAGAATGGAGGTACCTACATACAAAAGAGTATTTAATTTTCTACTAAGGCCTTCATTGGCGGTTGTGTAGTGTTTGATACAATTAAACGTATTTTGAACTGTGGTAGATGTTACTGCGCTGATTCTTGCTGTAACTCCCCGTAGAGCGTTTTGTTCACACTGAATGTCTTTTGTCCGAGAAGTGTGAAAGTGGCCGAACCACTTGCTGACAGCACTGGCAGTCCCACCAGCAGACTCTTGTTATAGGGTCCTCAATGCGTAGACCTTCTCCGACCTTATCTTGACCTGTAATACCAGGAGAAACTACCTGATTACAACGTTGGGAGAAACTGACCGTTTCTCGCGTTTACCAGACATTTGTTCAAGTGTTTTTTTTTAAATACTAAGATTGACAGTACATTGTAATGTAGAGATCTATGTTAATTGTATATTTAGACATGAACTGACATTCGGACGTTAAAATGCGTAACTAAAAAATGTAAGTTCTTGAAGCTGTCTGTTATTGTCATCAGACGAAGATGCTTCTCCCCAAATGTCATGCCAAGTTTTCAAATGTTAATATTCGAAACTGGACTTTAAAAAGAAATATATTATGGATTAAAAAGTCTAAAGTAAATGTAGCCATGCGTATGATAATTAATCCATCACTTTTTAAATGGCTTCCTTTGATTTATGCGTTCATAATGATTATAGTGTTGCAGGCAAAAATTACACTTAACTGATGTTACGCTAACTCCAATAACAGAAAAATTATATCGCTTTCATTTATATATTTTGTACAACGTTGGAGCAATCTTCATAGGAAGGAGCAGAGCAGAAGAGGCGGAACAAAGCAGAAGTAGAGAGATAAGACCGAAACGAAGTAGTAGTAGTGCCGACACAGGTGAAGTCGACTTGCGAAGGAAACAAAAGAAAAGAAGTGCCGATAAAGTTGAAGTCGACGAACAGACGAATAGTAGAGTCAACAAAAGAGCAATCGACATGGAGTAGTAGTGCTGAAAAACGATAGAAAAGCAATGCCGATAAAGTTGCAGTCGACTTACGAAGTAGTGGTGCCAATCTAAAGTAAGAAAACTATTAATCACTCCAACCGTCGCTTGTACAAGTCGTTGTTCGTTGCGTCATTTTGAACTAGTTCATTACATTGAAAGATTCGGTAGTGTACTTATCTTGCAAGTTACCTATCTCTAGAGTGGCGTAGTGGTTAGGGTTTATGCGAACTTGCGCATGCGTTGAAGGTGACCGGCGCCTGACTTTCGTCTCACTGCAGTTCATTTCGTAAAATCGCAAAAGCCATCTGTCATTCTGAATCAGTCAGTACATATGTAGTTTGTTTTTAAGTTGCACTACAAATACGGTTCTAATTAATTTTTCATACACAAAACCAGATATCATTCTGAAGAAAATAATGTTTTAATTTTGGAGTACGGAAAATAGTTCCTTAATCAGATGATTTCTTTCAGCAGACGTCTCTTTCGTTCTGCGACAATGTCGCCCTGTCGCACGTTATTCTGCTTTGGTGGTTCTGACTTGAGAAGACCACATTGACAGGGAGATATTGAAGAACTCGCCTCACTTGAAAACTATTGTAACATATTGCTCTCGGTAACTTAGCAAACACCTCCACCCTGAAGTCTTGTGAATGGTTTATATGGCTTTGTCGGTTCATATTATTTTTATGGAATAAGAATAAACGATGCATCTAAAAACAAAACAACAACATTAATTTTAAGGCATATTTCAAAATGTTTGCAAGCTAACATTCAGAGTTACGCAGTTCCTTTGTGGCTGTTAACTCCACCCTGCCTAGTCTCCGATGTAATAGCAATTGCAAGCCAAATTGTTCTTTGGTCGAAGGCGAAGATATTCATCGATATGAAACGAGAAGTAGGAACTTAATTCCGGTCCAACATCACAGACTCACGAAAAGTGAGTGGTTGCCATGCCGGAAAGGCGATCAAGAAGCTCAAAGAAGGGATCAAAATTATCCACGCCGTAAATAAATTTAGGGCCTTTTAAAACTCCTTATGATGTTCAAAACATTTCATACGATTGACTAATTCATTCTGAGTCGCTGAAATAACATATATTAATAATTTTTGTTATGTCGTGTAATTATGTATAGCGAGAAACTCTATATATTATTCTCATTCTACGCTAAGGGACATTGAAACCCATCTAGCACAAGAGAGGGAAGACTGTCGCACATCACGCTACCTCATCTTTAGTGACCTAAATATAACATAAATGTCCCATCTGATGAGTGTTTACTTCAGCACCAAACTTTCCACAACCGTAAAATAGTCTTAGGAAGACACGAGGTTCCGTGTATGGAGCGATCATGCATGTTTCCCAAACATCAATCAGCGGTACAATGTTACCGTCAGCGGGATAAAACGGGCTTTTATATACATCAACTGTACAATTCGTACTTTTAATTTTAATTTTTATTATTATTATAATAAGTTATCATGAACAATGTATGACTCATCTACACTGTATTTATCAAAAGTCCAATCAAGTGACCATAAGTTTATGTTTTGAGTTTTTATTTTAAAATGTCCAAGATTAAATTCAAAGCTTCACATAACTTAACTGTAAATTTTTTTGAAAATACTAAATTTTCTCAAAAACAATTAATGATTCACTATAATAGTTGTTCTACCATCAAATGACACTTTTAACTGCTACGATACGATCATTATTAAGGACCAAATCTTTGAAATAAGAACACGTTTTTTGCGTTTTTGTGAAGTGAAACAACCTACTTTCTGATTTCTAAGTGAATCTCTTCTTCCTGGGTACAGAAAATGTTCTGTTACTCTCCCTTGTATTGACATAACTCAAATACTACGATTATTTTTCATCCTTTATTGACATTTCAAATTCAAAAACCTAAACATCTAGATTGATCGTTCAGGAATTTTCAGATACGATCATCAAAAGAAATACTTTCTTAGCTAGGAATATCCTTTTTCTTCCAAATAAGTACTCGGCCGAACATTTCTTGATTTACTTTTTGTTTAAGGTTTGAATGACTTCCAGATCCAATCTGTATAACTCAAACTTGGACAAACTATTTGTATAGCTCATATACACAACGGTCCAACTCCAACCTTGTTGTAGGAGTGACTGTGGTGCTTGTCGACTTCCTTTTCATACTGGGTCGACGGTCAACGCGTTATATAGTCCTATAGTGAACCATTACTAGATCTATCGTTTACTGACTTATTCAATACACATTGTTTATAAGCTGACATGTCTCGATTAACTTTTTTGTAAAAGTCGTATACCTGAGTATTTAGCATTTATTAATTAATTTATTTTCATTCATTTATTAGAGCTAGTAAGCTCAGAATTTACATAAATTATCCTAATTTATCTCGTAATTTTAACGATCGTACTCTACTAATTCAGGCAGTTGTGAGATTATAATGAACTTAACCCGCCATTGTAGTAGCGCCTTCAAGGGCAATAAACACACGACACAGATGTATGTGGGTCACGTTCATTATAATGAAGGCGCCGTTTGAATTATTGTGCTGTTTATAACAAATAAACAAAGTAAAATAAACTGTATTTATTGTGATAATATGTCTTCCTTTGTACAACAGGGTGTCCAGTAAACCTCCTTAAACAAATTCCCTGACTTTTCCCTGACCAATCCGTGATTTCATACAAAATTTCCCTGACCGCAAATTGACATAGTTACATACACGTCTATTTAACTTAACAGTAATATTATGTACTATCATCTACATACATTATGTTATTTACAGTCAATTACATTTAGTAATTACCGAAATATCAATATTTCACAAATATATTTTTATTGATAATCCTAATAATTAAATTCAAAACTATTACCTACAATAATTATTCTTTTTAAACTATTTTATAAAAAGTAGAGGTAGAATTTAAAAAATATTTATAATTAGCGTTGAGTAAAAAACAAACATACCTTTTATTCTATTGTTAAATTATTAAAATTTTCAATACCTTGAAAAACGGTGCTATATTATAATTTCCCCAAAACCAGCATACATTTTAGATCTATGGCTTATTTAAAAAGTACTAATCAGACAATTATTTCAGTAAGTTTTAAACTTTTAGCGATATTAAACTAGTTGTATGAGGTCGAACTTGCATAACCAAAGCAATTAAGTAGCTTTTTCATAATTTTGAATATTAAATGGCATTTAAAAAAGTAAAGGATTTTTTGTAGCGCACCCAAGTATATAATGACTATTACAAATCACAACTCACTGGTGTTCTTGTTAGAATTTTCCAGGTTTTGTTTCAAATTCCCTGACTTTTCCAGGTCACTTAAAATTCCCTGACTTTTCCAGGTTTTCCCTATTTTCCCTGTTGCTGGACACCCTGTACAATGTCAATTGGTATTATATATAAATTACAGACTATAAAAAAAAAAAATCAACTTATTATTAATAGTTATTATTATTTTGTTTACTTATTGTTTGGTTACAGTTACATTTGAATACAAAGCATCTCGACAAATATTCATACAATAATACTGTACATGTTTATTAATTAGGCTAAAATGAACTAATTTGTCCCTAAAACTTGTTGCAAATAAATATATTATGTTTGGATGTATAATTGGTATCAACATGAAATCAACACACTAAATTTTTAGGGAACTAAACATTCTTTAAACCACTTACAGTATTCTATAATTTTACTGTCCACAATCTTTAAAAAATTCTATTTAAAAATAAATCCTATTTTTTTATATAGATAGTGCTAAATATATTATATATATTTTTTTTTATAGTTCTAAATATGTAACTTAATCCTAAAAACCTATAATCAAGTACTATTAATTTAATTGTGTATTAATTCAATTTAAAATGGTTCATTTATTGAAATGTATATTTTGCAATAGTTTAGTGTACAAACACCATAACTACAGCTAATTTTCAGTATAGACAGTAGTGGATCAATCAAGGAATGCACTGATAATGTAAGTCGTCCATGTGAAGAAAAGACTCATTGATGTAAATACTTCAAAATGGCATATCATGGTTATTTACTCTTACAATAGCTTTAAGAACATAAATAAAAACTTATTAGAATGGCAGCTGTACTGAATTAATTTGTTTAATGTAAGGATATACATGTATAGAGGTCTTTTGGTTAACCCAGAGGGATTACTGCCATTTATTTCATCATGTGAAAAAAGCAGAACTGAAAGAATACGACATCACTTAAGGTACGTTTTATTCCAACTTCAGTATTGTTTCAGCGTGCTACATGTTCAAGCTTAAGATCGTAACATGATCAAGAATAGCGTGTTTAAAATAAAATTAGCGTAAAAGTGTTTTCCTACAAATCCTTACTGCACTGCATGACAAGCAACTCACAGCAGCGCTCTGCTATGTCTCACAGCTGTGAAAGAAGATGAAGTGGATGAAATTGGCTCCAGTAACCGAAAGACGAATTCATCAAGTGAATTGTTTCAAGTCATGAGAGTGCTTTTAGTATTCTTATCAATAGGCAGAATATTTTTTTTTGTCATAAAATATAAATAAGACCAAATCCAAATGCTGATTGAGATTTGTTAATGACCTCTTAAATGTGTGTTAAAAAATGTAACATAATACTTATAACTCTTAGAAGTCTCAAATTTATAAATAATTAAGATGGTGAAATATCTACCTATCTTGTGTTTTACAACAGTTTTAAGAAATTTGAAAAACTAATAGAACAGAAATTAAGCATCTATATTATCTTATATGTATAGAGAAACAATTTACAAAAATATTGCATTATTTACGTTGCTGTTAACAATACAATTGATCAATATTTTTATGATATCAACACAATAATTTTACAATAAGAATCAATGAATTTGCATTTGTATGTAAATTATATGAAATATTCTTGTAAGGGATGCCAAATATATGCACATTGGGGTTCTTTTAGAAATAGAGTAAAATAAAATGTAGTCACTTGTTCACTGATCTTCCAAATAAAGATACAAATGGGAGTTGAGGTTCTTTGCAATTATTCTGAAATCCATGTTTTCTGAAAGCATGGCATCTCACGCCTAGACAATGTTTTAATTAACTACAGTTCTAAATTCTTGGAAATCTAAGTTCAAGGTTTTAATGTAAACCCATACCTTTAGCTAATTTTGTTGTTAATTTGTTTGCTTCGAGATATCTGACTTTAGTAACCACATATTTTTTAATGACCTTGAGATTTGTTAATGACCTCTTAAATGTGTCTTAAAAAATAACATAATACTTATAACTCTTACAAAGTATATAGGCACATGTATATTTTAACTTTGTAAAATTTATGTAATCCATAATAAGTTTTTGTTAAGTAAATAAAAATTGGAAGTAAAAAACTTATGAAAACGAATAACTTACCGTTTTATAATCACACAAGTCGTGTTCAATATTTGTCAGGAAAATAGGAAAATGCTAGCATTAGGATTTTTGAGAATCGTTTCTAGAATATATAAAAGGATATATACATTTTAAAACTGCAGCTTCAGGATAAAATGTCAATTAGACATAAAATATGATCCAGGAGTTGTAAACCATGTTAATATAATCAAACCCCTGGATGTCATCAGCACACTTCACTACTGCTAAAAATACGGCAAATATTGAACAAACACACCCACCTGGTTCAACTTAACTTATGACATATGAACTGCTGTACCTCTGTGGTACATACATATATATATATACATATTAGCAATGGAACGACTGATAACATAACATAAACACTTAAAATTGTCTTTAGTTAAGGATCTATGTGGAAAAAAAACTAATAAAATATTTCTTGGACCTTCTCATATTTATCTCATATTATAGGATATTTTTATCTTATATATTTTTACCTTATATTTAAAACTTGTTATAAAAAAGTGTCATTGCTCAAAAAATTGAAGTCATATCAAGGGGATAAATGATAAAGTAACTTAACAGTAGATTCCATTCTTGCCTACAAAACACACATTTCTTATAAAATAAAATAATACATAAAAATTAGGGTAGATACTAAGCAGTAAACACAGTTGAAGAACCTCAAAACGTTTTATTTTTTAAAACTCAATATGCTAACTGGATTAAAATTCAAGCTTAGTTATAATTGATGGTGTTATATAAACATTAAATTTTTCAATTTAACATATGATAAAGAGTAAAACTTGAAACTAACATATTCAATAGTTTTTAATTATTAGAATTATTAAATTAAATGTAATTCTAAATCAACATTTACAACTTTACAGTGAGGCCTTTCGATAGCAAGGCTATCATCGTCAGACACATCACAAATATTAAATACAAAAAGTAAATAAAAAAGGCCAATGCATAAAAACCAATACAACTCCATCTTCAACATTTCAAATTAATGTTTACATTTCAGGAAAACCTTATATATAATATGAGAACTTGAAGCCGATTTTTGTCAACGCAACTCTTATTTCTTGACCAATTCAATCTAAACGGTTGTGGTGTCAAGAGATTTGCCTCTGTTCATGGTCTGTTGTGGTATTGTGCAATAAGGTCTATATCCTTCAATATTTTCACCCAGAAGAGAATGGGAAGTCTGAGGAAAGTACGTTTTTTGCCCATAAGAATTAGGAGTATAACAACAATAATAAACTATTAAAGAAATTTCCCTAAACGATAAAGAATTTTTATTACTGGAGTGTGTGATTTCTTCAAAACTGTAAATTATCTAACCATTTCCAGTATAAAAATAAAACTTCATTATAGACGTAAAAGGAATTTTAGAGTTTATTTTGAGTAGTGATTAAGAAAATCATCTTATAAAAATTTTTGATAACAGTGATAAAGGATGAAAACTACCTTACATTAATCCATTCATGGATCTGATTATTGTCGTGATTCTGAAAATAATTTGCATCGGTTTACTTTCCTTTTTTCCACTCAGTTACCACCAACTAACTAGCTCTCGGGAGTTATGATGTAGGTGCTTCAACTATACATTTTGAGAAGGATCAGCTGATAATCACCGGCTGTTCATTTGTCATTGGGCTATTAATTAATGACACTTTCTAAGGAATAGTCGGCCTTAGTTTGTAACAATGACTACATTCGCTCATCTACACTCATCACACTCATTCGTAATCCATATTCGCCCATATCTTGAAGATCGGCGTCTTATGAATAAATAAATTTTGTTTGATAGAACAATATACAGACAACGTTATTTTGATACATTCTCCAAGTAAACTGTGTAATAAGTAGTTGTAGCTGAGGCTTGCCATGCAGTGAAGGCAATATGTTCTGTTCTCAGTTAATGCCACGACATCACTCAGTGATTACTATTGGTGCACACATTACTAGAGAAGTCTTTTTTAGGTCTGGGGTTTGGGTGGTGACCAGGGTACTGATGTATAGGGGAGAGAACTGTAATTCAGGCTTGTCAATTAACTAAAAATCTTATAAATTAAACTATATGTTCAGTATCCACGATAAGCTGAAGGTATACTGAAGGATACTATTGGACTATAAGTATCCTTTCCTAGGGATCAATCAATCTTAGTAACAAAGACTTAACTCACTCATCTACAATCAGGCTTATTCGTAATTCATATTCATCCATACCATAATGATCAGCGTCTATAGTAGGAATGTAAGGAATATTTTAATTTTCTTAAACTTCTCTGTTGAGCGAGTTCGTTACTGACTGTTCGCTCAGTTGAACATTTGTATCTTGACTCTTTGCAGCCTGGAAGCTTAGCACTAATCAACTATGCTGGCAAATGTTAGCTGTTTTCGGTTTTTATAGGAACCACCTAGCATTTTTCAGACAGGTACAAGGTTGTAATGTTCACAAAGAACCCATATTCACCATTTATCAGCAATATTCCTTAATAAATCATTTAAGAAATCTATTAGAGTTATAATTTACTCCCAGAGTGATTTGACTCTTGGCACGAATCCTACTACAAAACTTCATTAGAAATACTAGGGTTGGCTCAGTGGCTAAGGTTTCAAATAACGGAGTCCAAGGTTAAAATTCCAACTGAACTGTGTCGGTCAGTAGTTAATTAAGTTTGAAAAAAGTTATAATATAGAGCTGCAGGCCATGTGAACTGGTGAGTGAAGTATTTAAATAAAAAATCAAATAGTTACCTTATAAAAAAAATCAACAAATGTGACAGTAATGAACACAGTCAAGAAACCTGAAAACCAATTTAGTACCAAGTTCCTCTTTACTATATCAAGAAGAATAAAAAAGAAATAAATTACAAGCAAAAAATCACACTTCTATATTTTTCTATATAGGATACATCGAACTGCGAGAATAAATTAAAACTTATTGAACTTTTGCCTGAATACAATACGAAAAATTTAAGAATCATATAAACATTCCAGATCAATACAAGACATTTTTATTATAAAGTTCCTAAATGTTTCTTAAGGAATTTTTACACCCTTTACATCCTTTGGCTCACTTTACATCCTATACCACTTTTATCTACTTTAAACTTGCACATCCAATTTTCTAAATGATGATAAAATATGGATTCCCCTTCATTCATAATAAAACATTGGAACCTGACACAGTTCCACTAACTTGGTTTGCCTACATTTTTAATACAGACATCAATTAATTTTATCAGTCTCTTGGTTAACTAAAAAAAGGAAGAAATAGTTTTTTCTTCCATGAGTAGGGACAGATTTTCAACTTAATAAATATCTTACTGAAATAAGATTGGTATGCTACTGTACGCAAAAACCAAGATTGTAGCTAGGAGTATTTTAATGTTGGATATAAGCCCACCATACTCAATTTATGTGGAACCTATTCCTGGTAAAATACACATTAATACTGAGTTTGGGTTCATTAGGTTAAATCAAATAAACACAACTCTCCGATATTTTTTGTATTAACAATACAATATAATATAAATTAAAAACTTCAAGACATGCGAGTGGGACTTAAGGAAAACTGAATACATAGCGTACCCAACCATTCTCTTTCGAAGGTGCTCAAACTAATATTGACTTAATCTAATAACAAAAAGTTTGATTAACAAATTTCTTAATAACTGGTAAGTCTCTTCACTTCTTGTTACGTATACTGGTCTCTGAGATTCTAATAAATGGACCTTTCCGAATGTAAGCCAGTTGAACAGTTAGTAACCAGAATACACAGGTCATCCACATTAAACCTTTACTAAAAATAACCATTCATATTTGCTTTATCTTAGATCCGCTTTTTAAAACTACTATGTGAATTGCACATGCAAATGAAAATTTACATTAAAGTCCACAGGTGTATAAGTTATTAGGTAGTAAATTAGTTATGAAAGCATATCTTGGGTTAAAATTCACAGTCAGTCCTCAAAGTATGTACATAATTATAATGGACATAACTTAATGAATTATTACACGTCGGTATTTATCTTGTTTAGCAATCTACAAAATATTTGTTTGCGCCATGTTGCGATTGTAGAGATCATGATCTAACACAAACGAAAACACAAAAAAGGCATGGGAAAAGTTTATAAATAGAAATGTTTATTGATTTTTGTTGTAATGTTAGGGGGATGACCATACATGGAACTAGTAACAAAACAGTAAGAATTTATCTATTTTTTCCCTAATGCTAAGCACATTTTGAATTCTTACATTCGAGACGCCGACACAACGTTGTTGGTATTTTAAGGCGAATATAAATGGTTATATGAGTGTAGGATGAGTGTAGTCTGGTTACTAACTGAGTTCAACTGTTCCTCAGAAAGGGCAATTTATTAATATCCCAACAGCCAGGGCAACTAAGGGACCTCTACAGCTTTACGTGGAATCTGAACCACGTAGTGCTGGTCTGATTTTCAGTTAATTGACAAGCCTGATACTCAGTTATCTCCCTCACACAACATCCGCACAATGATTACCACCCAAGACTTCTCTAATAGTGTCCACGCTGATAGCAACCATCAAGCGGACGCCATGTCGGTATTAAGAGGACATATGTTTGGGTTTGGTTATTAATTCTTATTAAGGATATGGTTCGAAGGCTATGTTAGGTTAGATTGAGTGTTTGTTGTTATCGGTCAAAATAATAATTACTCTTCAAAACCTATTATATATTTGTGTTCAGTTTAAAAAAACATACTGGGCCAAAATAAACAACAATTTTCAAAATAGTGATTAAAAATATTTTTGAATTTACTTGTCAAAACTACTTTTTCAATTATTCGCAAAGGTTTTCTGTACATAAGATTATTTCCTCTAAAATCTAACCCGTTGTTAACAAAATTGGATTTTTCAGGACAGTTGAGAGTGCATAGTTAATGGTTAGGTTATGTTAGGTCTAGATTCCTATTCTTTTAGTAAATATTTCACAATTCACTTCTCCATTACTTTACAAAAATCACAGTAGCTAATGTTAGGCTACGGCGTTTGTGGAAAGAACTTGTAATTATCATTAAGTTTTCCATATCTATAACCTAAACTACAATACGTAAAATTAAAGACAATCGTAGTAGGCCTAAACATATTAATAGAAACTTACCTTAGAATAAATTGTTCTCAAATTACGTAAAGATTCCCTTCGGCGAACACGATCTTGAAAAGCATTAATTCCATGTAAGAAATTGTTTTCTTTATCACCAGCACTAGGCAAACTTAGCGATTTTCTTGAAAACATCGATTTTCTAGAAGGTGCCATTCTCTAAAATTACATAAAAACTACAAAATCAATAATAAATTAACGCAGACACATAAAACTATAGTCAATTCAAACATACAATTTTCAAATTTGACAGTGACAGTTACTGACTGAGTGGTTTTTTTCCTATGTTCCATTCCAACAAACTTCTTACTAAGCAAAGAGTTCACAATATATTAACTATCAAATAGGAACTGGCATACTATATATGATACGAAATGGTTTGAAATAATATGCAATAATATAGCCAATAATTAGGATTAAATGCTGTAAATACAACTATTTATCAAAAACAATTCTTAAATAAGATATAACTACTTTACATATATTCTTTTACTAATTTTGATATAATCACAATATGGGGTAACTTTGAGTGTAGACATGTATTAAATACGAGTATTTAAGCTCGTATAAAGCTAATAAAGGCAGTTTGCGTATTACCATTGATTTTATACATAAATAGATTTCCCATCCAATGTTAAATTGTAAGTCTCAAAATATCAGCTGTTTTTGTGGTCCATTGTGGAGCACTATTGTAGTCCCATGTAAATGTAATGCAATTTAAAATAGCTGTGGTTGCAGGCCTCTCTAACTAATAAAGTTACAGGCATAAATATTCCTATTAGATGTAATATCTATTGTAGGTATATACAGGGGTCGGCAAAATAACCTCCCTAATTTCGTTGCTTTGTAGTGAGTAGAGTGGGATACTCAGAGTGGTAGGAATAGCGGCAATCGACGCAGAAGAGAGGGAAGTTTAGGTGGCGATCGGTCAATTCGCATCTGTCGACAATCGCCATTATAGTGTGGACATGTGTACAGACAGGGCCGGGATTTCCAGTAGGCCCGGGCCTTTGGGTGCATGCTCCCAGGGGGCGCACAGTCACGAGGAAAAAATATTTTTAGAAAATCTAGAAATAAAAATAAATAGCCTCACTAAAATACTAAATCCGGCCCTATGTACAGAGAAATTTTGCGGTCGAAGCGTTCATTCGTAGCAACGATACAGTAATCACAGCACAGCGCGCATTCAGAACGAGGTTTAAAATTCCTCCTCGTGAGTCGATACCGGACCGCAAGTTTATTTTGCTGTCAGTGAAAAACTTCGGTGAAACTGGTTCTGTTGGGAAGAAACGAGGTGGAAGATTTCGTAGTGTCCGTATGCCCGAAAACATTCATTTGGTTAGACAATCAGTTTTGCAGCCTCCTCAGCGATCAGCTCGCAAACACGCAGCTGTCCTTCAAATGTCTGATTTTAGTTTTCGTCGAATCCTACACATAGATCTTCATTTTCATTCGTACAAGATGATTGTTGTGCATGAACTTTTACAACATGATTGGCAGAGTCGTAGGGAAGCGTCTCAAATCATCTTGGAAAGTGTTCCACCAGACGCCGTTGTTTTTTTTTTTTTTCAGTAATGAAGCGCACTTCCATTTGTCTGGTAATGTCAATAAACAGAATGTTCGATACTGGAGTGAAAACAACCCTCAAGAAATCCAAGAGAGGCCTCATTATAGTGAACGTGTGACTGTTTGGAGCGCGATATTACGACATGAAATCATTGGCCCTCATTTTATTTTAAGAGTACGGTATTTCAAACCGGTATGCCAAAATGATTGCAGAGTTTTTTGAACTTACCTTACAAGAGCGGGCTTTCGAGAATACGTGGTTCCAGCAGGACGGTACCACAGGCTATACTGCCCGAATACCAATTTAAATATTCAGGCAAATGTTTCCTGGCCGATTGATTTCTCGGTCTTTCCATATTGTACAATAAGTTCAAATAAATAAAATTTTCAAATCGTCTAATCACTTATGTCTTTAGGAGATTAAGTATTTCTATCCCGATGTTGCTTAAGGAATGGTAAAAACTACACCTGTTTATGTTAACAAATTTGTTATAACTACAATTCCTATATTTCCATGCACAGGTCATGAATAAGGCCCCTGAGGTTCAATTATAGTACGTCCTAAGTTCATTTGACCAGCGTCCTCAAGCAGTTATACTTATCTCTGTTTGATTAATTTTGTAAATATAAATAAATGATACTGTTGGGCGTAGTTCTTGATATCTTATTGCATAGGATCAAGAAGTCGTCAGATATGAATTTTAGATTTATATGTGTCCTGAATATCCAACCTCAAGAGTATCGTATAACCGTCCCAGAATGACACATTTCTGAAATTTGAGAGTACAAGAAGTTATAAGTCCAAGAGATGAGAAATATACACAAGGATGTTGTTTTGGGCTCTTAATTTCTTGTAGCGCATAATACATCCAGTATGATATTTGTGACTTTTCTTCCAATTCATATCTTCGTATTGAATAAGTTCAATGACTGCTTTCCATTTCCTGACGTCTTATATGTACAATGCGTTCCTTCCCTTGCATAGCAAATATCTTGACGGACATTTTTTGTACAATTAGTATTGCTCACTTAGCAGGTGAGTGTTGGCTACGAATTGGAATATCAACCAATATAACATAACTATGGTAATCCTATTTTGGCGTATGTTCTCTTGGAGAAAAATGTAATTTTTTTATATAACTTTCACGCAAGCTCAACCTGAAAATACGTGCACCTCCCCAAGCTCATTTTGTGAAATGCATTACCCACGCCTCTAACTATACAAATAGTATAACCTTACAAAGTGAAAATACGGTCATCTGCTTTTTTATACCCAGACTCAACACACTTGAAGCCGTTCTCATGTCCAGTCTCTTGGCAGACAAAAACACAATGTTCAGACACTTTAAATAACTCATCACTTGGTTGCGATTTGCAACCTACAGATTACCCAGCTAATCTTCATCCACCCTTTTAAAAGTATTTATCTTCTCTCCCAGTATAAATATAGTTTCTTCTCTCTAACCTCACAAATCCCGCTTCAGTGAATACAAGCTCAGAAAATTTCTGTGGGGCTTCTTTTCTCCGTAGGTCCCAGACTGGACGAACATTTTTCACCCAAGGATTCTTTGATCGCTTTTCAGAAACCAGCGCCATCTATTGAGCGTAGGTGGTCTGTTATATCTTGGCTCGGCGTGTTTTCTTACAGTAAACTACAATAGAGAAAAGGGAGCCACTCCACTGTTATTCTTTTTTACTATATTATTCGCTATTTTCTACAGGACTTGAAGCCTATTGCTCTTGCTCATCGACCAGCATTATTAGTGTTATATCCTGGACTAAGTATCGTTGTTGATCCGAATCCATTTTTTCTATAACCTCTAGGGATAGCCGCGGTAGATACTCCTCATTCTGCCTCACTCTGATAGCACCACCGACTGAAACCTTCTACCCAACAGTTTCTGTAACAGTGGATTTCCTGGTGGTTTGAATCTCCATCTCATTTACATATCTCAATTTATCTTCTGTCTTTGTTGCATCTGTCTACAAAGTTTAATGGCAAACGTCTCGAATATAATATAATACAAGCACAAAAAAGCACAAACATTATGAAGACCAATCTCAGTAAACCAGATTTACCATCCTAAAACTAGAGGGTTGCAAAAAGGAGAAATGAAATTATTTTTCTTCAAATATACTCTTCTCCAAAGTCTCGGCTGCCAAATATTCAATATCAGAATGGTATTTGTTAAAATTAGATAAGCGCTCAGGCCAAGGATTCTTTTGTGCCGGCTGCTGGTTACTAAACAATGTTGTGATTCTTGATTTTAGCCATGGTTCTACAAACTCTATTTGGATTATCATATTGCCGACATTGAAAGTGTTTGTTTCAATATCAGTTGGTACTTGAAGACTATCGGAGGGTCTATTTCCTAATGCTTCCAAATACAATAAAATCCAGGAAACAGCTAATTTAGATAGGCAGAAGGCAGCCTTATCCCCTACTGTTTCCACTTAAATTTGTTTCCTTAGTTTTGAAAATGTCTAAGTTCAACAGGACTGTAATATTCTGTTTTTATAGGGATTGTTGATTTGTATAAATCAACTTACAAAGAAATGCCTCATAGGCAGTGGTCTGATATTGTTAGGTTATAATTTTCCTTCGCTTTCGTTCCATATTGGTTGTAATTCTTAGCCTATTCTAAGATGATTTTACTCAATAATATGGAGTGTATAAAAGATAGAAAAACACAGAGTAAGGATTTTAATTTATATTTAAATGTGTTTTTAAAATTAATTCCTACCTCTGTTTGAGATTAACAGGCGTATTGTTGCTGTTTTATTAATACTTTTCTAAAAGTGGTTCTTCTAGAAAATTGAGGTACTGTGCTTGGGGGATTGAATTTAGATTAGGAATCTAAGATAATAAGAAAAAGGATTAAAGGAACTGCAATTTAATTGTTTTTTTCAAACAATCTATAGAATAAATTATATAAAAATTAATAATATATATCATTGTTTGAACTTACAACACAACATTTTATGTTTATATGTGTTTGAGGTTCAAAATCGTTCTTGTAAGCTGTGCTTTTAAGCCTCTTTTGCTCATGTTTGTAACCTGAACATACATTTATATTACTGAGCTTTCCAATCAGGAATGCTTTAGGCCAAGTGAGCTGTGTGGATATATTCATAATGGCGTCTCCTTGCAGCGTAGTGAAATGCGTTTGTTCCATTACTCATGTCGTCCTATATTCTTCGTATTCATTTATATACATATTTTAATTTTGATACTTACTCCAATTATTATTGTAACAGAAACTTAAGAAGAACGTCACAAAACAAAAGCTTTCTTGTACTTTAATAATAGTATGTAGTGAATTTAATACAAATTAGGTTCAGTAAAAATATTTACAGATTAAAAGTTAGAGTAAGAAAACAAATGTTTCTATAAATACAAATCATCACCACATTCAACCCTACCGAATAAGAAAATAATCTTTCAGATTTGGTTAGTTACTTTTATTGCTGAATCTGGGGATCTGTTCCAGTTAGGTATAGAACAAGATTTTTCATGTAAACTTGCCCAGTATTATTAGCCAGAATGGAAGCGAGTCATCCTCTTGGGATCTTCTTTGATGTTGGAACAACCTTTCATGAGAAGTGAATTTAGTCGCTATGCAAAGGAGGGACCTGTTCGAGTGAAGAGATTCTCCATTGACTGATTGGGAATTGTTTGGATCTGAGAGCTAAGGTATTGGGTTTCTATATAATATCATTGCACCTTTCAACTTGTCAGTTTTCTTGTGGGTTGTGTGAGTAAACCACATAACGGCCATCCTAACGAATGAAGAGAGTTCTTTAGCCCAACAGACATAAAAAGATGTACCTTTCTCTAAATAGATCAATGAAGGTGTTCCAAACATGTGAAAGATTTGCATAAATCATCTGACCACTGACGCAGAAGATAGTTATGAGCATGGAATAGCAAACGGAAATTTGGAATACTCATTGACTACAGTTAGGAGATATCTGTTTCTTAAGGTAGATTCTGGGAGTGGTTCTTTGAAATCAATGTTGAGTTTTTCAAATGGAACTGTTGTTTTGATTAGATTTCCGTAGCTTCTTCGTAAGAATTACAATTTATTTCGGAGCAGACTTCACAAGATGATGTCATCTTCCTAACTCCATCAATTTATTATGACATATTCTTACTCCGAATGAAATACGCAATTAATGTCTGGATTGCAAAGAGAATTGTGAGGTGTTTTTCAGTTTTTCAAAGATGGCAGAACAGCTCTTTGATAGGACATCTGCTGCATTATTCTCTTTTCCCGGGCCACAGGTAATAGCGTCAGAATACGGAGCCAGTTCTAAACACCAACGCTAAGTTAAACCATTCTCGACTTTACCTGTATGTTTATTATGAAAAATGAACTGTACTAATTGTTTATCTGGTATGAGTTAAATATATATGAAAATTAAAACATGTATCTATTTCTTTAGTGCTTCAACAATAGCGCGAGCTTCTTTTTTAACAGCAGAGTGCCACTGTTCACATACTGTCAGCTTTCTAGAGAAAAATGCAGGACCGAGATGAGAAAAGTAGTAGCTATAGTATGACCAGAAGTGGCTATTTCAACAATAAATTGAGTTTTTTCAATTATTGACATCTGTGCTGAATTTGCTAAGTCTTTCTTTAGACACTCAAAGTCTCTTAGAGCTTTCAGATAGAGAAGAAACAGTTTGAGGATCCATTTGGAGTAGTTGGAAAGTAATTCCAAAGTGAAGAAAGTAGGGTAAGCTAGAGTTGATTTGATTATATTTTGACCAAGTCTTAGAATATTGTCTTTTACAGAATCCAAGAACAATAATTTAGTTTTAAGTGAAACAACACTTATCTGTATTGAGATTTAAATTAGGGTATATTTTTCATCACAGCTAATAGATCTCTTTAAATTATTTTCATATTCTTCTTTTGTCTCACCACAGATAGCCACATCATCTAATTAAGCTTAGGTATCTTGTAGCCCCTCAGTCTTAATTGAGCGATCTAGCATTCACTGGAAAGCCGCTCCTCCATTTTTAGTTCCAAAGGGAAATATTATAAATAGAAATAGTTTATCTAGAACTTATCATACTCGGGATGGGTACCTGATGGTAAGTAAGCACTGCGCAAGTCAATATAACTGAATAATGAATAAGTAGTTATCTTGTTTACCAGTGCTTCAATATTTGGTTCAGAATATGCATCTAACTGTGTAAATTTGTTTATGAATAATTTATAACGAGGCGCTTCTGATGATGATCGTTTGATGTTACAATAACCTGAGCTCTCCAAGGTGATTTACTAAGTTCTATAACTCCCGATGAAAGAAGGCGAGCGATGTCTGATTAACGAAAGCCTCATCACTAAGGCTTTGTGGCCTTGACTTTATTGCAATTGGTTTTATACTGAAGACGGGGGTGGGGTGATATTATGCAGACGAGACGTCCGCACAAGACAGGCCACAAAATATTAAGTGGGGACTTCCAACCATCAAACTTTAACTCCAAACTCGAATGCTGGCCATGGAAGTCATGAACAAAATTGTATCAACAATTTGCCCTGGTATGACAGATAGTTAGGCGTTATTATAGACATAGTTATCTAGTTCTAATGGTAAATAGCAGAACTTATCTATAGTATATGAGTGATTAATAGAAGCTTTGGGAACAGATATTTAGACAATCTCGGTTGCGTTTAAAAACATTTTCTAAATAATCTTTATTTTACAATAGAATGTGAGTATAAAATACGCTTTCACACCTTATACAATATAGAGCGTTGTTCTTATGTTTATTCAATTCATCAAATGGCACATTTACTTCAAATTACTTCAACAAAACTTACCACGAATACGAAAATATATCCTCTGAAACTGGTGGTTATATTGAATGTATTATTTATAATTGATAAAATCAGCAGTTTATGAGGATGCATTTTCGTATAATATATTCATTATGATCCAATGATAGCTTATCTTGGGGAGCTTATAATAAATTATAAATAATATGCTCAACTGTTTCAAATTATTAAGTGAGGGAAATTTGTATTATTAAAGACTATTGTTATTTTCTTAAATCTTTCATAAATGTATACTACATGTACAGTGGTATTGGCCCACCTGCCCACCATCACAAATACAGTGGTATTGGCCCACCCACACGAGTACAGTGGTATTGGCACGCCCACCCAAGTACAGTGGTCTTGGTCCATCTACACAAGTACAGTGGTATTGGTCCATCTACACAAGTACAGTGGTATTGGCCCACCCACCCAAGTACAGTGGTATTGCCTACCCACACAAATACAGTGGTATTGGCCCACCTGCCCACCCACACAAATACAGTGGTATTGGCCCACCCACACGAGTACAGTGGTATTGGCACGCCCACCCAAGTACAGTGGTCTTGGTCCATCTACACAAGTACAGTGGTATTGGTCCATCTACACAAGTACAGTGGTATTGCCTACCCACACAAATACAGTGGTATTGGCCCACCCACCCAAGTACAGTGGTATTGGCCCACCCACCCAAGTACAGTGGTATTGGCCCACCCACACAAGTATAGTGATATTGGCCCAACCACACAAATACAGTGGTATTAGCCCACCCACCCAAGTACACTGGTATTGGCCCATCCACCCAAGTATAGTGGTATTGGCCCACCCAACCAAGTATAGTGGTATTGGCCCACCCACACAAATACAGTGGTATTAGCCCACCCACCCAAGTACACGGGTATTGGCCCACCCACCCAAGTACAGAGGTATTGGCACTTGAATAACAAAACAAGGGTGGGTTTGGAAGGATACATTTAATGAAAGAAGTTGATGGAGGAAAGTCATATTCTTATTAAGAATAGTGGGTGCATTGTTTATTGTTGAACAATTTTTGTTATACAACTTAAATTTTTACTTTTAAATTTTAGTTATTTGATATTGTTACGCATGTATGAAAATATATGTATGAATTTACGTCGTAGATTTGGTATCCATGTATTGCTATTCATTTTATTATTGTTATTAGTTTATTTTTGTTGCAAAATATATTTTATATTACTTGTTATACTTATTGTTATTTATAGTTTACTTATTTCAGTATTTGTTGCATTATTAAAGTATGTATATGTATATAGCTTGTTGATGTGGTTATTTATTTATTGTTATTAGTTTATTTTTGTTGCAAAATATAGTTTATATTACTTGTTATACTTATTGTTGTTTTATAGTTTACTTATTTCAGTATTTGTTGCATTATTAAAGTATGTATATAGCTTGTTGATGTGGTTTCTTATTTATTGTTATTAATGTATTTCATTGTTTAAAATTATGTATATGTTCATAGTATTTGTCAAAAGTGCTAATCGAATATGTGCTTAGACGCCATATACCTATATTTCACCATAAACAACAATATATAAATCTTATTAATTAGTGGTTTAACCGCAGACTCGCACTTCAAGGCAGGCCCTGATTACGCACGTTTGAAAAACATACAAAATAAATCTACATCCATTTCCTGTTTAAGAGAGAAAAATCAGATTACTGCCTTGAAAAAAGAATGTATAATTTGATTATTAGATTAATTGTATTCGATACTGTACGCTCTACAAGTTTTCTGTAAATTGATGTTACAGTTCACAAGTACATTATACAACCCCTCCCTGGGTGGTTGTATCAGGTATTGACAACCAATTGATGTTTCGATTGTTATGTTCCAGTTTGTCGATTGTTGACCTTCTGTGTGTGTTCTAGGCTGTCGGGTTCCAACCTCGTCCTGTGATTAGGAAACACTCCTATGCGTCACGCCTAAGTAGGTCTGTTTGTACTTGCCCCCCGGTGAACTTGCTTCGGCAAAGGCCACGTCTAAAGTACGACCTTTGTAAACTGCAGTAACTAGTTCTATGCACGATTCACGAGTGTTGTAATAATGTTAACAACCCAAATAAACGTGCTTTATTTCCCTGTGCTGTCATGTCCAAGTTGTTTAAAAATGTCCGACAACATTCATATGCACATGGAAACTGAATCGTTATTATTTAGGTACTTTTTATTCAATGCAACTAATACCATATCATGTTGGTATATTTAGAATAAATTTAACTGTAGCCTACTATAACTTTTCATTTTGTTTGAGAGAGTTTTCGACAGTTTTAGGCATTTCTCTTTCTGGAATGGTGGTGCTTCCACAAGTAAGTCACAAACCAAGACACATAGAGTAAACACAAACAAACACAACTAGTAGACTAAGACGATCAAGGCAGTGAGATTCATAGACATCACGGGTGCCATTTTGGGAAATAAACCTCCTGTTGATGCCTTGATGATAACAAAGTATAACAATTTTTATCGATATAAATATTTGAAATGCGAAAGAAATTCACCATTGTTATCAAGCATAAATAGACTACTCTTTTGTTATTACTATTATTTTTTTCTCGTAAGATAATTCGCAAATATAGACCTGTTTTTTAATGCAAATGAACAATATTAGTTTGTTGCTACTTTTAAAAAAATAAAGATTAATTGACTTATTTGAGAGTAAAATGAGTGTGTAGTCATCAAAATAATGGGGTGCCTGAAAAATAGCCCCTGGATAATAACCCCCCTCCCCAGTGGAGGCATACGTCACTTTGACGGCACAGCTGGGGGGGGGGGGGTACTTTTCCAGTCGCAAACACCCGACAAATTCACCATCAAAAATTTATCACCATATTTGCCGTTTTTGAATACATATTTTATGCAATTTAACTCAAAATATTTAGAGAATTTTATGACAAAAATGCAAATTCATGTGTTTTGGGGTATAAAACCAGAAAAAATAAAAATTTTCAAAAAATCAAATAAATGATCCGGATATATTTTTTATTTAAAGACACTTAGATGCCATATTTAAAAAAAACAGTCCATTCGTTTGGTCTTCATGCACTTGGGAAAAGTAAACCTTTTATGTTTATCCAGTATAAAGAGTGATTTTAAAAATTCTGAAAATGTTATTACGGTTTGATATAAATTGTTATTTATTTTTCTAAAAGGGTTTCAATTTCTTATGCGAGTTTAACTGGATTTAACTTATAACTTTTAATTGTAAATTACCACCCAATATGGTAAATTCATAATGGGCTGAGGTTCCGAAATCCAAGGAGAAAAACTTAACATATAACACCACAATTTGCATAGATTCTTTTATTATACTCCATTCTATTATTCCTACAAAATATCATGCCATAAGTTTAGAAATTTTTAAGTTGTAGCGAATCTATATATTAACAAATTAATGAAAATCTAACGGCAGTCAGCACGGTCATATCTGGCCGATTTCCTTCATTTTGGTTTTAAATGAAGGTATTTGTTTACAGATCAGCCATCAAGTATTAACATTTATTTAGCTTTGTTATTTTTCATGTTTTACTCAAAAATGTTTTTCTCCTATACATTTCTTATCGAGATCTGAAACGTACCGTTACCATTTCTTTTTCAGTTTCTCCGGTGTTAATGAACCGACATACTTCGTTTTTATTTAAGAACACTCGGTGAAATGTGCGCTTTATTTTGAGCTACTGATCTATCAAATTGGTTAAGACTGAAGAGACAGGCCTAAAAAAAAACCTAAATTTTGGTTTTTTAAAAGGATTTTTCATATCGTGAACGTAAATAAACAAGCCATTGTCTTTGTGCATTAAACATTTCAAGAGAGGTTTGTTTACATTCTGATTATTTTAAACTGTTTTGTTCTCTATATGCCATTTATTCATGTAAGTTTAATGTAGCTGTTGGTTTCGCCACGTTGTACATTTCTTTAGTTACTTTACAAGTTTTGTGAGTATTTTGTATTTTAAACTACGAGTCTTGGAAGGAAAACAAAATACGCTTGCAGGAATAGTGAAAAATGGAAATTGAAGAGTGAAGGATCTAATTGATGACATGTCGTCTTTTAACCACAAGAAAAATACAAGGCCCTGATGATGTTGATTTGACAACATCTGATCCTTCTTCCTCTAAAAGAAGACGACTGGTACTTCCACCAGATAATCCTAATTTAATGACGTGTGGTTCTTCAAACATCAACAATTTTGAAGTGATTCCAATGGGTGATAATAACTATTTATTTCGTGCAATCTCTCATTGTGCAGCCCACCCTTGTGTTATCAACACATTGCTGGACCCATCGAGGGTGAGTGCGAAGGCACCGGACTCAGGAGGACGACACAGAACAAAAAACACAAGTTTATGGCAAAAGTATTGTTTATTACATGAAATTAAAAAAAACATTTAAATTAAAAGTATTTAAAAAAATATTAAGTGACAGAAAAAAATTAAAACATTTAAAGACAAAACGGGCTGTTGACTGTTTGTAAAAAAATACCATATTTATCAAACGCGATAGAAAGTTTATAAATATATTTTATATGGCCTCGAGGCAAAATAAATAAATAAAAAAAAAAAAACAACAAGATTGTCAAATATTAATAGTAGAAAGTTTCAATGAAATGTAAAAAAAAAAAAAAAACTGAACTGTATTTCATAACACTTACTTGCAATCCTACATGGTCTGAAATAATTGATAGTATTCATTTTTGGGAGACACCAAATAATAGGCCAGACATTGTGGTACGAGTTTTTCATGCTAAAGTGGAATAATTGATACGATTAATTTGTAAAGTGGAAATCTTTGGAGCAGTAAAAGCGTTTTTGTACACTGTGGAATTCCAAAAACGTGGACTGCCCCACATTTATGTTCTTTTAACATTAGAAGATAATTTCAAGTTTAGGGATCCAGAGAACATTGACAAAGTTGTATATACTGAAAATACCTACCCTTCACGTAAATAACTATACGAATTAGTAAAAGCTCATTCGGTACATGGACCCTGTGGTCATCTCAATCCTTCCTGTGTTTGCGTGCAAGATTGAAAATGTAAGAAGGATTTTTCAAAATGTTTCATTGATGAAACAAAAGGAAATGTAAAAGGCTAGCCACTTTATAGGTTAAGAGATAATGGCACGACGATAACTAAACTGATTCTCAATGTGTTTATTAAAAATATTATCCTCATGAGGAAGCATAACTCAAGCAGAAAAGCGCTTCCACTAATTACAATATCGGGTAACGCTGCGGAGCAGTACGGATCCACTAGTATGATACTTAAAAGTACAATAAAATAAGGGCAATTGCGTTTTATTCTTTAAAATTATATAAGTAAATACATATTCAAAGCACAGAATCATTTGTGTTAAAATGTTTCGAATAAATGTTGTCTGAAGTTTTTTTTTACTTTACCAAGACATTCGTTGCGATGAATTTATAAACTTATTAAAAACAATAAAGTGTCCATTTGAATTCAAGCCGAGATACAATATCAAAAGTAAAACAATATTTTTAATTTTATAATCGTGAAAAAAGTTTTTGGACAATCAGTTTTGTGAGAAATTTGGTAGCGAAGCTGATTCGGTATTTGGCGTGTACGGTTCCTTACGTAATTTGTAATAAAAATGTAAACTGATATACATGTAACTGCAATTTTCCATAGTAATGTCGTGTGTATAATAATAGCCTATGCATTTCGTGAATATTACAACTAAGAACGGTCGACTATCTTGAATAAAACAAACGTTTTCTTAAAAAACCAACCAGTGTACCTGTCATATAATATATGTTATATATTATATAAAATTATGAAAGTACGAACTATTTAATGAAATGTATTTTACTCTGTAATAAAATTGTGTCGTTATCGGATAAATAGTTATAAATGGTAAATACTCAAAGATGACGCTTTGATAAAAACTCGATACGACCATACCGGTTATGTTTTCTGTCTTACTGCATGAAATATTAATCCGTATGATTAACATTTAATAGTGAAATTAATTGATGTAGATTCACCCACATTTTTATGTGTGTACTGTAGATAAATAAATTATAGACCTTCAAAACTACAGTTCACAGTTATCAAAGGCATGCAACTTGGCTGCGGCAATCTCAAGGTCGAGCCAGCCAGGGGGGGTTACTTTTCCAAAGGCTGTAATCCGATCAAATCTCACTTCATTCAGCGAGTTTACTAGATTGGTCGTGGGGGGGGGGGGACTTTTCCAGTCGCGGACACCAGTTTCGTCATCTGTCCAAACAATGTTTTTGTGACGTCAAAGTGACGTAGGCAGTTGCTGGCGTAGGGGTACTCTTCCAGGGGCTGCTTTTCCACTACCCCGAAATAATTATCCCTTCCCACCCCATTATTAAATAAGTAAGAGTAAATAGCTCCGGATGATTTAAGTAGACGACAGTCCAACTTCTTACACGTACGAAGCGGAAACGCCATGTATTCTAGTAAAATTCTCTAACAGGTCAATCTTTAAAGATCTTACTTAATCCACGACCATAAACACTATTAAAGGAGTTAGTTGAAAATAATGTCAGGTTATGGGTATTTCGAATGGCATGGGGAAAATCTTAGAATGGAAATGCGACCACATAAAAAAAGTTATTAGAGTTTTTTGAAAAGTTGAAATAAAATAACACTTGAAATTAACAAAAAAATAACACGTTAACGAAAGTTAAAGCTACATTATTCAAAATATTGACACGTTGTCGATAATGGCTTAAGCCAAAATCGCATAACAATATATTGTATGTGTTGTGTTACAAATAATAATACTATACAAATTTGCCTTCAGCAAAATTATATTTTAATTATTAATCACTGTGTTAAATATTTTATTGTTTAGGTTCTAAAGCTGAATGTGTTCGTAAATATGCTATGCGAATCAAGATGGAAAAGATCAAAGAAAAGAAAAAAATCAAGATAGAAGAAAAGACAGTTTACAGAGACAGTGTAATCCATCCTCCCTGTATCAACTTCACGTCGGTAAAGTGAGGTCCCGTAGGAGAGTCCTTCCAGCCGGCGGGTCTCCCGACAATTGAGACAATATTGTAATGTAGTGCTAGTTACGTAAGTGAATTAATTAGACCCACCTGGCGGGAGGGGGGAGGTCGGTGACTCGGGTGGGGCCGGGTGGGGCTGACCCATTTACCTGAGCCAAATGTTAAGGTTAGTCGTATCTTCGGCATCTCACCTCGAGGCTTCATGGCTCTTCTATTTTTTCGTTCCAGTCAATATCCACATTTCATCTTCAGGGATAACTGGAATATAAATGTGCTTACGCAAAGACTGGACATTCGTTTCCAAAAAGAAAAAAAACCGAAAAAATTGCTTTTTTATTATAATTAGACTACGACAGAATAATAATTCTAGCCTGTTTTAAAACAATTGTTCCCTCCTAATGTCCACCATGATACAAAGATTTGATATTTTTTAAGTGAGAATTTTCGCATATTTTCTAGGTTATGTTTTGACAAATATTGATTCTGTCATCATAAAGTGACTGGCTTGGTAACGAATACATCCCCAATGGAGAGTCCACGTCCCCATCTAAGGGCTGAACAAAAGTTTAAAAGTAACTTAAACTCTTCACCTTCTATGCTGGCTCAAATTGAAAAAAAAGTAAAATAATAATACACTCAAAACTATCATTATGACATAGTGAGTAATTTAACAATATTTATAAAACAGTAATATTAATGGTCGCGGCCAGACGATGAACAGCTACTGCAATATTTTATTAGTTTGACTAAATTCAGATATATTAAAGAATCACTTACAACTGCAAAAAGATAATCATCTTAAGATCATAATATATTAGACTAGCATTCGAAATTAGGGGCCAAGAATCGAATAACTGCATTATTTACCATCTTTTGCTGTATTTGAGTTTTTAGCCACACATATGTAAGCTGACGTTTGTGTGTGTGTGATGGGTAGAGGGGCCGTGATTGCTAAGATTAGGAGGTCATATTTGTAGATGAATGGGTGGACATCTTGGTGGTAGTGTACTCACACATATGGTACTGAAGAGTGGAATGGTATTATTCTAGAAGAAAACGTCAAAATAGGACAATGAATAATAGATACGTAGAGATAGAAATAAAAAGAACAAATCTTGAAGAAAAGAGAATAATAACGGATAACGATCAAAGTTTAAATCAAAGCTGACATTTAGCAAAACAGTGAGTTAGAATAAAATCTGCTACTTCTACTTAATCTCGAGCTAAACAAGTTCTCTAACGCCTACACAAATAAGTACATAGAGTTAACACATTTTAGTGCTTATTGTAAAGTACAGTACTAGCACAGAACTAACCTAATATTAAGCTGTGTAACATTAAATGCTTGAAAAATACACATTAGTAAACATTTCTCGCGAGAAGTAATATTTTCGTGTTCTTGCAGTCTTATCAATATAAAAACGTTTTTCACCAACATTTGGTTTGACATAATTATTACCATGCGTGTCCTCGTAATACAAGGAGTCTATCCTGAGCAAACACGATATATAAACTTAAATAATCAAACTAAAACGCCCTTCTAAACTTCAATCCATAGAAATAAGCTATTAATACTAATATTTTCATTATTAAAAATATGTTAAGTCATTGCGGATAGGGAAAATACTCTGGCGTGACCCAAGCGAGTTCACCAAGGAAGAGATTTATTGTCATGTGAAATATAACAATAGTTTGGTCCTCATTTTGATGTTGAGGACGACTGTGACTTGTTAACACGCTGGGTGTGCGACCCCTGGACCAGGTGCTGAGCGGTACTTAGCACTGACAATAGAGAGGAGGAGGCGTTTTACAAGGTGTCATAATCTCACGTAATTAGAGCCTACGTGGACATGAGTGCGCGCGCACGACCTTGCCCTAATGCGCAGCCGCAGTGATTACGCTTGCGCAGACTCGCATCGCTTTCCGGATCAAAGGGTCAGCATTCAGCCTACTCTCAAACACCTTTGGTTGGAATTTGTTATTTTGAGACAAAAAGTACAATAGAAATAAAATTATAAATATTTTATGTCAATTTACAAGTATAGAGTGTATTATTTTTTGTTTCAAGTTTGTATTTGACAGCCTGGGGGATACTTTCTGGTCGAGTTAGAACATTTAGATGACATATTTTAAAATAAAAACTTTTTTATGTGAAAAACACAAAAGAAGCAATAATATTAATGAGAGAAGAACATTACTGTGATACGTTTCCTCTAAAAAATCCAAACATGGAACAGAATAAGAAAATTTAAACAAGAACACAGCTAAATATATACTTATTTAATAACTATCCAAAAAGTTGGAATTTTAATAAATAAAATGTGTTAACATATGTAACCTTACTCAAACCTAATATTTCGAAAATAAAATAAAAATAAGTTAACTGTTTATCACATATATTGTAATATTTTAAGTATTTTAAAATTGTAATTGCCAAGATATAGAATAAGCGTGAGCTTGTTTGTTGCCTATTATCTTATCATTATTATCAATTTTCTTTATTATTATAGTACATCTTCTTAGTGGATTTGAACAAATTTAAAAAAAATCACTGGTTTATGAAATTTCTGTAGGGAACGCGATTACATATATCTATACGTTTAAAACATTTCCATATACTTTTTTGATATTCAGTTAACCGTTATTTTCAAATATTAAAAAACGCTCTTCCCAACAATGACCCTGAAATTCTGCGTTAATTTGTGAATAATCTTCATAGTGGTTGTACACGATAAGCTGCAGGAATGATTACTACATTTCTACAGTATAACGATTGTTGAAGAGCCATGAAATAGTTAAATCCAATAGGCATCTTTCTGGATTTTAAAATATTTGTTAGTTAAAAGATGTAGCTGATTTTTATAGGAAACATAGCTCCAAATCTTGAAAATCACATTTTAATTAGCTAAATATATATTTGGGGATTCCCAAATAGGCCTAATATATTAGGAATTATGACGTTTAAAAAATGTTAGGTATTTTAAAACACGTGCAAAAGTTGGATACATAGCATTGTGATTTACAAAAAAAAAAAAAAAAAAAAAGGAAAATCAATCAACGAACATGAGTAAAGGGATATTATTTAAGCCTAGACCTTCTAAAATTAACTGTAATGCAAATTTACATTAAATGTATGTTTAAGCACGTGACTGTAGAACTAGAGAAGATAATATGAGTAAATACTGCATTTCTCATTTATATTAGAAATTGTCTTCCTTCAGAAGTAGGCCTCCTCGTGTAATTCTATACATGCAATCAAACAGTAAGGAATGTCTGGGTGACCCTTGTGCATGAAAGGGCATTGGAGAACCAACATGCCGTATACGGATGTCCATTGAATACACTGGTTATGTGAAAGCCTCGCCTACGCCATATGTCAGAGTCATTCGACTCAGAACATTACTAGAAATTATTCTTATCACTGGCATTTCAACTCATTTGGCACCTTATTTTTACATTGTTTAACAATTCAATTGCTTACTATCTTAAAGTATGTTATCTCAAAATATATAAAAGTACTTGGCTCTAGAGTAAAGCTCGAGTATAGTACCTGGCTCTTCAGGATAGTACCTGACTCTAGAGTAAAGCTGGAGTCCAGTACATAGCCATAAGATCAAAGTATATTAAAGTAACTTACATTAAAGTACTTCAACCTGGCTCTTCAGGATAGTACCTGACTCTAGAGTAAAGCTGGAGTCCAGTACATAGCCATAAGATCAAAGTATATTAAAGTAACTTACATTAAAGTACTTCAACCTGGCTCTTCAGGATAGTACCTGACTCTAGAGTAAAGCTGGAGTCCAGTACATAGCCATAAGATCAAAGTATATTAAAGTAACTTGCATTAAAGTACTTCAACCTGGCTCTTCAGGATAGTACCTGACTCTAGAGTAAAGCTGGAGTCCAGTACATAGCCATAAGATCAAAGTATATTAAAGTAACTTACATTAAAGTACTTCAACCTGGCTCTTCAGGATAGTACCTGACTCTAGAGTAAAGCTGGAGTCCAGTACATAGCCATAAGATCAAAGTATATTAAAGTAACTTACATTAAAGTACTTCAACCTGGCTCTTCAGGACAGTACCTGACTCTAGAGTAAAGCTCGAGTACAGTACATAGCCATAAGATCAAAGTATATTAAAGTAACTTACATTAAAGTACTTCAACCTGGCTCTTCAGGACAGTACCTGACTCTAGAGTAAAGCTCGAGTACAGTACATAGCCATAAGATCAAAGTATATTAAAGTAACTTACATTAAAGTACTTCAACCTGGCTCTTCAGGATAGTACCTGACTCTAGAGTAAAGCTCGAGTATAGTACCTGGCTCTTCAGGACAGTACCTGACTCTAGAGTAAAGCTCGAGTACAGTACATAGCCATAAGATCAAAGTATATTAAAGTAACTTACATTAAAGTACTTCAACCTGGCTCTTCAGGATAGTACCTGACTCTAGAGTAAAGCTCGAGTATAGTACCTGGCTCTTCAGGACAGTACCTGACTCTAGAGTAAAGCTGGAGTCCAGTACATAGCCATAAGATCAAAGTATATTAAAGTAACTTACATTAAAGTACTTCAACCTGGCTCTTCAGGACAGTACCTGACTCTAGAGTAAAGCTCGAGTACAGTACATAGCCATAAGATCAAAGTATATTAAAGTAACTTACATTAAAGTACTTCAACCTGGCTCTTCAGGATAGTACCTGACTCTAGAGTAAAGCTCGAGTATAGTACCTGGCTCTTCAGGACAGTACCTGACTCTAGAGTAAAGCTGGAGTCCAGTACATAGCCATAAGATCAAAGTATATTAAAGTAACTTACATTAAAGTACTTCAACCTGGCTCTTCAGGACAGTACCTGACTCTAGAGTAAAGCTCGAGTACAGTACATAGCCATAAGATCAAAGTATAGTTAAGTAACTTTCATTAAAGTACTGCAACCTGCCACTTTAGTTCAGTACCTGACTCTATAGTAAAGCTGGAGTACAGTACATAGCCATAAGATCAAAGTATAGTTAAGTAACTTCCATTAAAGTACTGTAACCTGCCACTTTAGTTCAGTACCTGACTCTAGAGTAAAGCTCGAGTAGAGTATCTGACCATCAGATCAAAGTACAGTCGATTGACTTACTGTAAAGTACTGCAACCTGGCAATTTAGTTCAGTACCTGACCCTAGAGTAAAGCTGGAGTACAGTACCTGTACCTGAGATCAAAATATATTAAAGTAACTTACATTAAAGTACTGTAACCTGCCACTTTAGTTCAGTACCTGACTCTAGAGTAAAGCTCGAGTAGAGTATCTGACCATCAGATCAAAGTACAGTCGATTGACTTACTGTAAAGTACTGCAACCTGGCAATTTAGTTCAGTACCTGACCCTAGAGTAAAGCTGGAGTACAGTACCTGTACCTGAGATCAAAGTATATTAAAGTAACTTACATTAAAGTACTGCAACCTGGCACATTAGTTCAGTACCTGACTCTAGACTCTAGACTCTAGAGCAGTGTACTTGACATAGTTCTTTACTTGATCAGAATACAATTTGTGACACAACTAACACTACAGCAAAATGCCTCAAATTCACTCAACAATCACTAACTCCGGTATGACTTGTCGGAATAAGAAGCTTCAGTAGTTTTAATGAGTGCGTATGTGATATTCTCGTATGACATTCAACTGAGTGAAGTGTGTAATTAGGAAAAATAGGAGCCTAATTTAACAATGTAGTGTTCGTGTGAAAGGTGAGAGGGTCCATTGAGTGAGAGTTACGTATGACTGTTGGGGGAGGTCCATTGAGTGAGGGGTACGTATGACAGTAGGGAAGTTCCATTGAGTGAGGTACACGTATGACCATTGGGAAGGTCCATTGAGTGATGTATACGCATGACAGTTGTGAATGTCCATTGACTGAGGTGTACGTATGAATGATAAGGTAACTTAGAGTATGGTTTTTATTCCTATAAACTTGTTTGTGTAATGTAACAAAAGTTTTAAATGAAGGAGTTCTTTATATAATATTGTACACTTATAATGGGTTTAATGATTTAACGCTTTTGTAGCACTTCAAAATATTTTGATAGTGCTTTTCCCGAATATAGTTCTAGTTTTATAATACAAGACTTGTGTAAAAAGTGTCAATATCATATATAACATTTATTCTTAAGTGAAATCACCGTAATCGTATTTGAAAGCGTACGAGAAATAAAATAATATTGAATCTGTATTATATAGTTTATTTTCACAGGCTTTACAAGATCATATATAACAACACACAGTTCGTGTTTATTTATAATTTACCAAACGACTGAGACCTAATGACTCCGATGAGGATAGCCTGGATACACAGACAGACACCTGTTGGAGACCATGCCACTGACATCTCAGAGATCTCGCCCATTATCCGCACTCTACTCTTGCGCTTATTTAGAGAATAAACAGCTCTTTAAGGTACTCCAAACTACCCTACAAATAAAATAATAAAATTATAAAAGGCACTTATACAAAATAACCACTCTTTCTCTCACTCTCCAGAAAACAACTTACACTGTTACTATGTCCTGGACAACAAATTATTGTCGAACTCCAATGACCCCTGGGGTCTTCTGACAACAATCTATAGAAAACATCTTTTGAAGGTACGCTCAACCTGTCTGAAATGTTTTAAACTTTTTACATATTTAAATATCCTAAGGTGATCGTTTTCAAACCACCAAATCCCTTCTGGGAAGTCAGCAGTCCTATATAGTAGACATGCAATCATCGGGTAGACTACCGTTATCGGGCCAAAACAAGTTGTTTTCTTTCAACTGAACGGTCTTGCTTAATATTATACTGAATTATAGTGAACAATTTATAATTATTAAAAGTCCATTCTAGTAGACCATAAGTTAATATTATGAGTTTTTAAAATTTAAAATAATCAAGAATGGCGTGTAAAGTTACACATACTTAACTGTGGAATATTATAAAAATGCCCAATTTTTTTACAGAAAAGCAACTTATTGTCCATTAGAACAGTTCTTAATATAACAAATTGCACTTAAATCGTTGCGATACGATCTATATTGAGAGCCAAATCGTTGAAAGATAAACCCAAATGTTTTTGACGTTTTTCGTTAAGTGAAACGCCCCCCTTAGGTGAGAAATATAGTTTAGAAATATGAAGCTAGTCATTTACCTTTAGTATAATTTGAAACTTGTTACATTGTTAGTGGCACATTGATTAAACATTTGTAAAGAACATTTTTAAAATAAGGTGAAGTGGATGACTAGACCTGCGAGTACTTGTTAGTGAGAACCATGAACCTTGCCACTTATCTCCCTCATCTTCCTTGCACCGCGGTTCCCTTGAAGCCACAGATTGATTGCCTGACATGCGATCGAGTTGCCCTGTGGGGGGTATTGTGTTTGACACCTCCAGCCCAACCGCAGCCCGTAACCCAAATCTCATGTACAATGCGTTAAAGGTCAGGGCGTCACTGCAACCTTGCCCTGGATGGAACCGGCCTGACGGCAACTGACGGCACAGACTACCCTTAACCCGCCAATAACTAGTGAAAACCACGATCAGAGTATTATGTAAAACAAAAAGGAAATGTCTTATATGGGAAAAGGTTTGTACAAGTTAAAGTCATATATGTTTGAAATCCACCTGTATAGGCCTATGTGTATTTAGAGTAGAGGGCCGGTCCTGGTGAGTGTACGAGTGAAGAGTGTGAATTCTGGTGTGTACATAAATGAGTATAGAGGATAGTCAAAATGTGAGTACATGAGTGTAGATTTTCTATCCTAATGTGTATATGAAGTGTAGAGGATAGGTCAAGATGTGTATATGAAGTGTAGAGGGACTATCCTCATGAGTATATGAATGTGAAAGGCAAGTTATAACGTGTATATGATGTTAAAAATCGGTTATGGTATGTTAAACGTGCAAGGAATGTAAGTTATCATTAGTATATAGGCACGATATGTGTGTTGAGGATTATTCATCATGTGTATCCCCAAATTAGGATAAATTATCACGCACCTTACGGGGTATTGGTTGGTTGTTATATGTATTGAGGTTAGTCATGATGTATGTATCTTTGCTGAGGGTAGATTATCATGTACTAAATATATATTGTGCAGATAAGCATTCGTTTTATGGGAAGTTAAATTCAGTGCAGTGTCTACTTAAAAAAAGGAGGAAGGTTAAATTGAGTGTGGTGTCAACTTATATATAGTGTGAGATTAAATTGAGTGTGGTGTCAACCCACAAAAAGTGAGAGATTAAATTGAGTGAGGTGTCAACTTACAAAAAGTGAGGGATTAAATTGATTGTGGTGTCAACTTACAAAAAGTGAGAGATTAAATTGATTGTGGTGTCAACTTACAAAAAGTGAGAGATTAAATTGAGTGAGGTGTCAACTTACAAAAAGTGTGAGTTAAATTGTGTGTGGTGTCAACTTATAAAATGTGGAAGGTTAAATTGAGTGTGGTGAACTTACAAAAAGTGAGAGATTAAATTGATTGTGGTGTCAACTTACAAAAAGTGAGAGATTAAATTGAGTGTGGTGTCAACCCACAAAAAGTGAGAGATTAAATTGAGTGAGGTGTCAACTTACAAAAAGTGTGAGTTAAATTGTGTGTGGTGTCAACTTATAAAATGTGGAAGGTTAAATTGAGTGTGGTGAACTTACAAAAAGTGAGAGATTAAATTGATAGTGATGTCCTTACAAAAAGTGAGAGATTAAATTGATTGTGGTGTCAACTTACAAAAAGTGAGGGATTAAATTGATTGTGGTGTCAACTTACAAAAAGTGAGAGATTAAATTGATTGTGGTGTCAACTTACAAAAAGTGAGAGATTAAATTGATTGTGGTGTCAACTTACAAAAAGTGAGAGATTAAATTGATTGTGGTGTCAACTTACAAAAAGTGAGAGATTAAATTGATTGTGGTGTCAACTTACCAAAGGTGAGAGGTTAACATTTAATTTACATTGAGAACAGTTTAAGAACAATCGTTGTATTCAGCTCAAAAATAATGAAGGACCAAACAAGTATTGCTCAACTTTTCTAGTACGCAGATTTATAATTAAGACATAAATATTAAAATATTGGACTAACTATAAATAACATATCACAGAATGATGAAACAAAACTATAAATAGATGAGAATAAATATGCTTAAGTAGAATAACATTAGCTACCAATTTACCTACTTGGAACGCTGCTCATATACTAATTAACAAAACTTATTAAACACGTATATTACTAGGTTATAAATGATTTTGTTCAGTTAAGTGATTACAATGTTTGTGCAACGATCGTCAATGATACGATAAAGCCAGACTCATTAAATGTCGAAAGTAGACATTCGCATACAAATTGTAGGGTAGGGTATAATGGTAGGTGGTTGAACCTTTACATGGCTCTAGGCGAGGCATTATACTTGGAGATCGGTCGGTACATTGGGCTAACTGCCAAGTATATAACAGGCAACACTTTGGCGACACTTCAAACAGTTGGGGAGATTCTGTGTATTGCTATAGAAGAATCGTTTAATTTCTATTAAGACTTACAACTATGATCCTGAAGAGTTCATCATTTGGATACATTCAGTAGTTTTCTTGGCTGATTTCCCGGCGTACAGACTCTTCCTGAATCTTACTGTCCAACCCTCATACCAACTGGCCGGTAACGTAGTTCGTTAAAGTCCACACACATATATGGCTGGCAAGGCAGTTTGTAGTTTACCATCCATAGGTCGGTAACACAGTTTATTAAAGTCCACACAAATATGGCAATTTGTTAGTTTACCACCCAGAGGCCGGCACCACAGTTTATTAAAGTTCACACAAATATGGCTGGTAATGCAGTTTGTTAGTTTACCACCCAGAGGCTGGCAGCACAGTTTATTAAAGTTCACACAAATATGGCTGGTAATGCAGTTTGTTAGTCCACACAACTAACGGCCGTCACTACAGGTCATTAAAGTCCACACAAAAATGGCTGGTAAGGCAGTTTGTTAGTTTACCACCCAGAGGCCGGCACCACAGTTTATTAAAGTCCACACAAATATGGCTGGTAATGCAGTTTGTTAGTTTACCACCCAGAGGCTGGCAGCACAGTTTATTAAAGTTCACACAAATATGGCTGGTAATGCAGTTTGTTAGCCCACACAACTAACGGCCGTCACTACAGGTCATTAAAGTCCACACAAAAATGGCAATTTGTTAGTTTACCACCCAGAGGCCGGCACCACAGTTTATTAAAGTTCACACAAATATGGCTGGTAATGCAGTTTGTTAGTTTACCACCCAGAGGCTGGCACCACAGTTTATTAAAGTTCACACAAATATGGCTGGTAATGCAGTTTGTTAGCCCACACAACTAACGGCCGTCACTACAGGTCATTAAAGTCCACACAAAAATGGCTGGTAAGGCAGTTTGTTAGTTTACCACCCAGAGGCCGGCACCACAGTTTATTAAATTTCACACAAATATGGCTGATAAGGCAGTTTGTTAGCCCACACAACTAACGGCCGTCATCTCAGTTCATTAAAGTCCACACAAAAATGGCTGGTAAGGCAGTTTGTTAGCCCACACAACTAACGGCCGTCACTACAGGTCATTAAAGTCCACACAAAAATGGCTGGTAAGGCAGTTTGTTAGTTTACCACCCAGAGGCCGGCACCACAGTTTATTAAATTTCACACAAATATGGCTGATAAGGCAGTTTGTTAGCCCACACAACTAACGGCCGTCATCTCAGGTCATTAAAGTCCACACAAAAATGGCTGGTAAGGCAGTTTGTTAGCCCACACAACTAACGGCCGTCACTACAGGTCATTAAAGTCCACACAAAAATGGCTGGTAAGGCAGTTTGTTAGTTTACCACCCAGAGGCCGGCAGCACAGTTTATTAAATTTCACACAAATATGGCTGATAAGGCAGTTTGTTAGCCCACACAACTAACGGCCGTCATCACAGGTCATTAAAGTCCACACAAAAATGGCTGGTAAGGCAGTTTGTTAGTTTACCACCCAGAGGCCGGCACCACAGTTTATTAAAGTCCACACAAAAATGGCTGGTAACGCAGTTTGTTAGTCCACCACTTAATAGTCGGTACTACAGCTCATTAAAATTCACTCACCCAAAGGCCGGTAACGCAGTTTTTTTAATTCCACTCACCTATGGGCGTAAATGCAGTTTGTTAAAGTTCACCTTCATATTCTAAGGTATTTTGTTCTATTCCAATTAGATATTTTCTAATATTTTATATTTTATAAATATAATATTAAATATTTTCTAAGCGATCAGCTGTTGAGATCCTTCAGGCCAATTCATCAGGCCAGTAATTAATTAATAACAACATCTGAGAAAAAAAAAACATTACTTTGTAACAAGGACTACATTTGCTCACCTCTGTCTTTAGTACACTGTATATACCTCATTATAAACCGAACTGCAACGTTGCCTTTCTATCTGTCTCAACGGTTGGAAGATAACAGTGAATCATCAAAAGGCTTGCGAATGGTAAGTAATTAGTGTGTTCTTTAAAAAAAACACAATTATCAAAACCACACAATATCATCGTCTTACACTTTCTTGAACTATTACTTGAATATTAATATTTTGTTTTAATATAAGTGGTAATATTTAATTTATAGAAAAATATATCAACAATAATTTCATCAAACAAACTACTGATGGGCCATTACTTGAAAACTAAGATACAGTACACATCTTCACGGAAACGGCAACAGGCAATTTGAGTCTACCAACAAATAAACGAGCATTTTCATTGAACACTGTCGGTTTACCTAACAGTAATGTTTGTATACTTTTACTTTTTTTACTAGAATGTACATTTTCTTAATGTTATGTGACATTTTCTTTCCCAGTATATTATTCCTTTTTCTCTGTAAGCTGGCAATTTCCTGAATCACAGGTTGTTGTGTATCGTGCAGCTATTATTTTTTTACACGTAAACCTTTTGCCTTTAGAGATTCTCCCATAACCTTTATTGCTATTATTCCCTTCACTCGACCAAGTGTTATACCATTTCATTAACATATAAAAAGGTTCTGGGTTGTCAGATTCAAAGTCTAGTATCAAACATATGCCCAAACTGGCTGACATGGTCTTCCTACACACTTCAATCAGGAATTGCAAGAACAGATCCTGTTCAATCTTGATTGCAAGTCCTGCAATAAGATTGAAGATGACGGTATTAGTCATCAGGTAGTTTGGTCTTTTTGACTAATGTACTCTTCACCTCTCCCTTTCCTAATACTCCCTTCATATTCGTTAGCATATTTTCGTCTATCATAACTGGAAAATATACTAAAAAATGTTGAAGAAACAATTAAGAACAACAAGTCAGAGTTATTATTTAGTCACATTATAGAATATTATTATAGAATAAGTTAATAATAAACACATTTCTTCTAATTTTAAAGAAATATTCAATCAGCTGTACCAGACTAACACAGAGGCTCTTACAACACGTTTCTAAACTCAAAAAAAAGTATGTTGCCATGAATTTAAAGACTATGACTGGACATGGCCGATCTACCAATAATGATATGAAATTTTAAATAGCCCCATTCTCGTGGTTTTGTGACTAAAGCTGTTTTAGCATATTCTAATTTAATATGTACAAAATCTGCAAAAGCTTAGTGATGTAATTTTTTATCTGAGGTTAATTTTGTCAAGGCATTTTAGCTTACCATAGAGTTCCAGATATTGGAATTTAAAATTTTATGGACTGATCAATCCTGTCCTTACAAAAGTAATTTTTGTTACTTACTATGATATTCCAATTTTGAGTTTTCTGAGTTCACTTCTTAAAATTTTATCTGCATAGCATAAAATATATACATCACTAAAATATTTTATACCAAGTTATTTTAAATGAATGGTTGTCTTGGGTAAAATAAAATTTAACTCCATTAAAGTAATTGCCGCTGTAATTAAGGATATTTTGTCAATATAACACATACTTGACATACACTGTATTCATTCAAGAAAGTAATTACAGTACTTCGATGGCAGGTGGGGGGAGGGGGGGTTGCTCGGTAAGGTTGTGGTGGGGATGGGGTGTCACTGTGATGATGCGAGAAGACATATATGAATGAAGAAGAGGAGGCGTAGCCTCCATGTATTGTGACCGCAGGAACCCGAGTACTGTATATAAGCCGCTAGACTCACTCAGGGCTCATACACTCACATCATGGCCGCCAAGGTAAGATGCAACATACATTAAAAGTTCATGTTCATTTTAAATATGATTTGTTGATATTATAATAATAATGGAATAAATATTACAACTATATTTCTATTCGTGTTTAAAAAGTAAATAGTAAATATTTTTTTAATTTCCTTAAAATGTGTATTATTGATATAGGCAGATAATTGGAAAATAATTAAAAGACGAAAGATAGTTTACGAAAAATTACTAAGTAACTATAAAAAAATAAAGTAAGGATTTTATGCTTAATGTGGTTTATGGTATCATAAGACGATACGTCAGTTTTATCCTTGTAAATCGTAACTTTTAAGCGTTTACAAACTTGAGTCCCAATTAATTATTATTAATTTTTGAGAAAAAGTCAATATTTTTTTAATAAACTTAAATATATATATATATATATATATATATATATATATATATATATATAAGGCCAATAAAGAAGATATATATAATGTATACCGTAAATAATGCATACAAGTATTGCTATTTGCAAATAATAATAATATTTATACACATATAACAGATTTAAGTTTTAAAGCAAATACTATTTAGCCGTCCATTGCAGCTTTGATTGAATAAATTAGTCATTACACAATCGTCAATAAAGATTAATAGTTATTAAATAGGAATGTAAATGCCTTTTTGTCTCTCAAAAACACAAATAGTAATAAAATAAAATTTGGTCAAATGTTATTTCTATTTTAAAATTTAAAATGTTTGCTTGAGCATCAAAACACATCAGTTAAGAATGTTCTTTTGCTTACTAAAAAAATACTGTTAAAATTGGAATACATATTTTTTTATTAGGAGTAAAACTTATCATTTCTACATTTTAAAATAAAATTATTCCCAAAGACGATAGTATTTTGTACACTTTGTTTTCACATGACAATAAAATATCGATATAGAAATGCCTTGGAGTAGGGAAACTATTGGTCGGCTCTGAATATTAATTTTTTGTAATTATTAGTACTTGCTAAGGAAAAGGTTCTCTCATAATGTGACAAAAATTACATTCATCGAGCACACTAATCAAAACTGTACTTACCTATGTTTGGTGGAGCAATGTCTAAGAATATTGTTTATGAACTAATAAATAAATACTGTATATACAGGGAGTAAATGTTATATCTAATTATCTACAGGGAATCAAATTTAAATAAACATTTGTATGAAATACAAATTATAAATAAACAGTAAATAACAGCTACAAAATGAAAGATCATAAATAAACATTAACGGGGAGCAAAAGTTAAAAATCGTTTAAAACAATAAAAATATAGCAAAAGAACTATGTATTTTTAACGTCCAACCTGGACAGAGGAGTAAAACTATTTCAAAGAAGATAACTAAATTTACATGTTTCATAATGAATTTAATGTAAATTTACATTAAAATCCAGGTTTGAACATCCAAAATCAATACATCTGCCTTGAAAAGAGGACCTAGAGTTCTTAAATGAGAAATATGTATATCAGTTTATAGGTCATATTCGTTTACGTTTTATGTAGTTTTCAATAAAAAAAAGAATAAATAGTTAAAAATAGGTGTAGAGATTTTCTATCAAAATGGCTTACATTACAAATAACTTATGTTCGTTAACAATAATTAACTACAATGTTGAATTATTTTTTAGTCTGACAAATATTTTTACTCTTTTGCAAGTATATAAATTGTTTTGAAAGTATTGTAGATTTCATTATGGCACCTTCTCAAAGAGCTTTGTACGCTAACTGCCCCATGTTGAAAAGTACGACGAATTTTTCAATCTCGATCATTTTGTGATGCTCATGACTTAGAGGAAATCTGTCGACATTCTCCCTCGCTTATAGTATGATGGAAATGAACCCAATGAAGTCATGAGTAGGACGTTTGTGAAACCTTTCCACCTACATATAAATTGTTCTCTTTTCCCACAAAGTAATTTTAAATTAAACCATCAAATTTTTACTGAATCAGTAGCATTAAAATTTACTAAGAAGAGTTTTTCCACAAAAGTCACTATTTGGATGGTAAAAATTGTGTCCTTATAAAACTACCCCTTCAATATTCGGCTTTGCAGTTTTCTTTTAGCTGAATCACTCCTGGATCAACGTGATTATAGAAATCAATAAAACAATATAAGATGTAAAATAACCATAGCACAGAAGTATATGGTGCAATTATTGATAGTAAATAATTGTTTTCTTGCAAAATATGATCTGGAGTTTTCTTATAGAGTTGAAAAACTTTGATAAAATCATTTTTGACACATGGGCATAGTTAGTGAATTAGGAATGCATAGGGCTCAATTGATATGAAATTTTTATTTAACACATTCTTTACAAAATTAATGACTGATGAGTTATTTCCAAGTTAAAATTACAAAATTGCAGCCAATCAGATTTTGGGAAGTAAAGTCCACTGTCGCTTGGAAACTACACATCAGATGATATGTTTGAAAATAATATCTCCCGTTTAAAATATCTTTTCCTATCAATTGAACATTTTTGAACTCACTTATCCTAACCGTTTAAGGTTGCATCTATTCGTGTTTTCGAATAGATACTAAAACGTAAGTAACTCAGTCTAGAAAGCTTTAGATCAAATTTTTCAATTTTGCTCAACAATTGCGCTGCATACTTCTACTCAGTGAGTTTTGGGATATCTTGTACATCCCAGAGGATTGAAAGATGGCTCGATCATTCCACTGGATAAGAATGGTGTAGTTTATGATGTAAGAGTTTATCGGCCAATTACCATCATTCCTAATTTGTAAATTGTTCGAGAACAATATAGTTAAAAACTGAATAGTCTTTTTGCCAAATTAATCAACTTTCCTCAACAAAGCTTTGTAATCTAATTTATTGCAGTTAACCCTCCGATTTTCCAAAATGGCAAAAGCCTTTGTTAAGTAGACCACTTATTTCTTAAATCAGTAACATGAGGTTACAGTGTGGCTGATACTAAAATCACACCATTTGAATTTATACTCTTGCAGTCAAGCTTTTTCTCCTCAATATATACTCAATTCTCAATTCCTTTGCGGTTCTCGCCTCTTCAACGTCTTTATCAAAGATAGCCTGGTGGTAGAAAACATCATTGAGTCAAACATTGCCTATTAGAAAATCGTTACAGAGATGTTTCACATTGGAAGACTCCCAAGGGTAACCTGAGTTTGTTCTCAGTGGAAGAATGACGAAATCTTCAAATGTATTATGTTGAATTGCAAAACACGTTAGTTTTTGAGTATAAGTGGAATTATCTCGTATAATAAAAAATTATGAAAGTGTTGACAATATACAGTGTATTTTTGGTGCTTTTAGTACTTAGAACCGTCTACATTCATATTGCAACTCATGTTTAGAATATTATTAGCATAAAGGTTACAACATACAGAAAAAAACACCCCTTATTTATATGGTGCTGACAGTTAAAAGATTAACATTTTCATAGATTTCATTTTATTAGTCATGGTTAAATCATCTTTTTAATTGACGCTCTAAAAAAAATCTGTTACAAGTCTTTTAACAACAATATAGGGTTAAACTTTAAATTATTTAATTTTTTGGGGTTTTCGTAAAAGTGATATTTTGTATACATTTCGCGAATTTATTTCAGTGTTTTTTGTTAGAACCCTTTGCATAATTGTGAGTAGTTTCTTTTAAAACATTTAACAGAGAAAATAGAGTGAATTCAAATGAAACTTTAACATGTATAATCTATGTTTTAAGAAGAAAAATTTAAGAAAGAAAAATTTATTAATAAAATATTATAGACCTATAAGTTAAACACTAAACCTCTGCGTAAACTTTACAATATGTTAATGTTTACACCATAACAAACTTGACATTTGCATCATACAGTTAATACAATGTAATTTACATATTCTTTTTAATCACACTTGGTCCAATTGGCTTTCACTTCGCTGAACACTCAACGATTAATCTAGGCCAACAAACAATGGCCTATCACAAACAATGACGTGTGGGTTATGACGTAATAGGTGGCGCACGTAACTGCGATTCCGGGTCAATACCTATGGGAGGTTAAACACGTTAATGGAACAACTAATCGAACAAAAAACATACCGGAGGTTCAATAAATAGAAACAAACACTCGCAAACATGTTTATAACATTTAAAATACCTTTGAGTTCTTGGGTACTGCAGTCTTGGACGTTATATTTACTTATGTTTTTAACAATTTCAGAAATTGTTATTATTTACAAAATACAATATAAAAATTAAAGTTAACTAACTGTTGTATTTTAATCGAAAGTCATTGAACATTAATTATTTACTAGCTTTGAAATTTTATACCTGACTAAAATTGAATTTCAAGAAGAAGAACATAGTCTAATAGGATTAGGCTTTCGTCTAAAAAAACCATGCCATGCTATAACTATGCTTCTAATCATTGCATTTTCCAGTGAGTTCCAAACTATGTATAAAACAAAATTAAAAATAAATGCATAAACAAATGTATACACTATTTGATATATACAATTATATTGAATGCTAGATTACTAGCATATTTCTTACCACGCGAACTCATTGGAACTACGTCTAGCACCGGTAGGCTAATACCATTACCAAGAGATGGATGTTCTCTTGCTATCATTCTCTAGTAATTACAAACATTAGACTGTAAATAATTAATTAAATGGGTTACATACTTTACATGGAGTTATAATCCATAGCATACACATACCTGGTGTACATAAAGTACTGTTCCACGTAGCATGATCAGTTATACCTATTATACAATCATTATTATGCAATAATGATTGTCAACGGAAATTAACCTTAATATACATTACTAAACCTTAACAGGTATTTTATTTTAAATATCTGTTATTTTACATAATGAAAATATCACATGTCTTGCATGGAACAGGTTTTCTGTCATAAGAACATTTTTTTAGGTTTTTTTAAGTTTGAAATATACATACACACACACACACACACACACACACACACACACACACATATATATATATATATATATATAAAACTAATAATTTGTGTATTTTGTATTAACATTTTTGGCAATAAACAGTATTCCCACCACAATATTTCATTGATTATACAGTATAATATAAACCTTTTGATTGATAGAACACTGTATGATCGGTTAGTTAGTATAAGAACTTCAGTAAGAGGGCGTTAAAGTCACCGGCAACCATTACGACATCAATAATTTATCCTTCACCTCTGTAACTTTAATTTAACTAAATGGCTAGTAATAGAAACAGAGTAAACCACTATAAACTAAGATAGATGGTAATTTAGTACCATTGATGATATACCACAGTATAAAGACATTCCAATAATTTTATACTGAACTAGGGACATTGTTGCAACACAAAAAAGCCAAATTCATGTGAACAACAAAGGTTAAGACGGCATATATGGAAATGATAAATGTCTTTATTAGTTAGGACTCTTCAACTCAACAATATTTCCAAAATTACATTTTTTCTAAATAAAATATAAAACAGTCAGTTACAAAAATGCCATGACACCTGGTATAATTTTCAACAAGTAAAATCAATAAACGTATATATAACATTTTATCATGATCAAAATGGCAAAACAATATTAGGCGTACTGCTACAAAATATATTATTGACATAAAATAAATATTTTGATATAAATTACTTAATGTCATTCATCCCACACACGTGCAAACCACTCACGAACCACAAACACCACGAATCATACCTGGAACTGACTAAGCTAAACCGATTGGTACCCGGAACCTCATCAGCAACTTGGTACGCCTAGTATTAACAAAAATAAAATCGTCTGACAGAAATTCAATGTTCTCGTTCCGAGTTACACTTCATACTTGTCTTTATGTTCATTAATGCTAATATTCGGTGTTCATTTCATGATCTTGAATCTTGACAAAACCAATGCGAAATATATTGTTATTATACTGTACTTATAAGTAATTATTTTCCGTTAAGATAATTTTAAAGAAAAATGCGTTAAGTTCTGCTCTAGGCTAATAATGTTAATATAGTTTATTTTTTATTGACATATGTTTTAATTTCTTTTCAGTTCATTATTCTTGCTGCTTTCTTGGCTGTTGCCAACGCTGGTCTGCTCGCTGCCCCCGCTTACGCACCTACCGCATACGCCAGCCCGGTCTACCATGCGCCAGCTCTCACCTCCACATCTGCCAACATCCTGAGGACTCCTGGAAATCTAGGCCAAGTCTCCACATACAGTAAGACCATCGACACCCCGTACTCCAGCGTCAGCAAGTCTGACGTCCGCGTCAGCAACCCCGGCTACGCTACATACGCCGCCCCTGCCTACCATGCTCCTGCCATTGTCGCCGCCCCTGCCTACCACGCTCCTGCTGCGTACGCTGCCCCCGCTGCCTACGCTGCTCCCGCTGTTGCTCATGGAGGTCTCCTTGGAGTCGCTTACTCCGCCGCCCCCGCTGTTTCCCACATGTCCTTTGATGGATATGGCATCAACTACGTTTATTAAACATTTACTCAACTCACCTTCTTTCTGTTCTCACCTCATTTTCTTCTTCGCGCCATCGAATTGTAGATCCTCCTATTTATTTAATTTATTAAAACAATGTAAAATAAATCAAATGTAATGTTGTTATTTTTTCCTTTGTTGTCTAATTTGAAGAAACTATTACTTTACTGTTTGGTATGAAAACAAACAAGACAATTTACGAAAATAAAATAGGAAACTAAATTGTAATCATAAATAATTAAGTTAAGTCATTGTTGCCACCCCTTTTTTCAATTTAAATTGACATTATTTTCAGTCGGTGGGTGAAGAAACTATAGGAGGTTTGATCGTATGCAAGTGGAAGTTGTGGAGTGAATGAAATCTAAGAATTGTGAGATTGTACCCATTCATGATTGGACTACCAATTTTTCATATTATATTAATATTAAAGATTATAAGGTTTAGGAAGTGGAACAAAATATGGAGCATTGCCCTCTACTAATGGGAATTGATACTTTTTGTAAGGGTCGCTGAGAAAATGTAGGTAGGTAATTGATCAATAAATATTTCAATGATACGCTTATCGATAATATTTTTGAAGAGTAAATATATTTTTGCAAATTAAAGAAAGAGTTTAGTGGTTTGTGTTTGTTTGAGATAACATTTTGTGGTTATTTTTCTTGGACAATCTTGATCGAGCAAAAAGTGTGGATTATATCATGTGCGTGGTGTCTGAACAGCTGTTCAACATCAACACAATAAGCAAATTATACTCCCTCTTTATGATAACGTGATTACTGAATTAATGTGTACCTTAACTATCGTATTTTCAACATGGGAGGGTAACAATAAATTGTCTGGCAACACCATTACTCTCCACTGTTATTAATTTAATATTACATCATACTTATCACATTTTCTAAATTTACCACTGTAGAAATTGATATTTTAGAAATTTTTAGCACAAAGCCAAAGAATGATTCTTTATATTTTACATAAACACACTGAGCTTGTGCACTTCGGCTCTCGTATTTGCCTAATTGTGTTTATAGTAATATAATAAACATTTTTTATTTAATGAGGCAAAGTTAGCAGCATCCTCTCTTACACTTAACCTCAATCGGGTACATTTATCACTTCTAGATATAGAGGTAAAATGTTGGCAACTAGTAAATAGATCCAAAGTATATGAAATAGTTTGTATGGATTTAAAGCAAAATGAAATTAGCTATTTTACCCCAGGAAAAAAAATTATTTGCCTTTTAACAAACTTGAGGAACAAGTATTCAGTACAATTAGATTTGAGCTTACAATTATTTTTTATTTTATTCTTGTAACTGATTTAGTAAGCTACCAACTTTTGAAATCCTATTTCATATATAAAATTTGATAAGTAATACATCTATAAAGGTCAATTGTTCACGTTAGCAGACAGGATTGGTTTTAGTGAATTATAATGTTTATATTCATTTCTCTGTGGATAAAGCAATTTGAAGATAGTGAAAACCACTCAATTTTAACAACTCAAATTTCTTTGATGTATTTTTCAGAAATCTTTAGCATTAGTTGAACTCAACAAACAAATTTGAAGTATAAAATCAAATATTAGAAAGTTAACTTTTTTCTTAGTGGAATTAATGCAGTACTATGATTGTAAAGACGCGTTTCCAATATGTAGCAATATCTTCTATTTAGTTAGTTAGTTTGATACACTGGGTTTGCTACATAAAGCATTTTTTATTTAACTTTTGTTATATAGCAGGTTTTGCTACATAGTGTAAACACGGCTTAACGTCATCACTGTACGTGTATGGGAGGGCGGGTTGGTCATCATCACTGTACGTGTATTGGTGGGCGGGTGGGTCATCATCACTGTACGTGTATGGGTGGGCGAGTGGGTCATCATCACTGTACGTGTATGAATGACTGGGCGAGTGGGATAACATTCCACTATTTATTTAAATAGATAGATTTATCAGCCCATGCCGAATTTTTTTTATCTAGTTATCAGCTGTTCTGAGGTGCATTTATGGTTTGTTAATGTAGTCCTATGTAAGTTGTGTGATGTAAGTTGTCTTGAACTTGTATGATTTAGTGACAGAACAGACAGAAATAAGCGTGCTATCACTCAAACAGCGGTGAGCCCTCATTACACAAGCTAAGATTGTGTTTGTACTCTATGGAAATGTTACTCACATTATCTGACAGAACCAATTCTAAGGACAAACTTCAGACCTCTGATTACCACTTACACGATCCTCAGCATCGTCAAAGAATACACACCTCAGAGAGGGAGTCAAGAAATACACGCCTCAAATTTTATAATAAAAAATTAACATTTCTAAAAACCAGGCCAACAGTTCAATAAATCACACATGTACATACTCATACATCAGAATTAATTACATCATTAATGTATAGGTCAATTAATGTTATGCCCAACTCAAACTGCAAGAGTAAATTCTGGGTAGAGAGCGACATTGTGAGACTGAAGATCATGTCGCGGTCAGCACGGATCCAATATACTGTCCATAAGATCAATGTTTCATTTTATCAAGAAAATCACAAATCATAGCTTAACTGGTAGTCTTATAAGCGTTTGTTTACTAGCTAATTTTAATGATTTAAAATTTTAACTGTTGAATAAATACCTGATGTCAATTGCTTTTTAGTTTTTCCATTTTGCTTCTGTTTTCGTTTCAATCTAGCAATAAAATTGGAACAATTTTTAAAGTACCAAACCTTTATCACAAACAACAAAATGAAAAAATTACATTAAGCTAAGCAATAAACATTTTATATTGACATACATAAAAAATAAAAATAAAAAAATGTTAATAGCAAATATAATGAAATGAAAACTATCTTCCTTGATCACTAAAAATATTATGCAAATGATGAGGTTAGGGATATTGAGCCCTCTCTTACACAGAGTAGTAAACATTGGCTTATCCTTTCAACATTGGACTTACGGGGGACAGATTCAAAATGGACCACTACTCCAGCTCCCCCTCCCTTAACTGGGTGTAGCTATTTGGTACATGTCTATCCGATCACCGCTGGTCCGAGTTTGTCAGCTTTTGCCTGTATATCTGTGGAGCCGTTGAAGTCGCTGGGGCGGTGCGGATGTGACGCGAGCGATCAATGACCAGTCCAGTTCTCGAAGCAGGTGATCCAGGCGGGCGGCCACCCCAGTCCTGTCAAGGCCCACCCTTGACCCACATCCGGTGGGCGAGGCCCGTCCCAAGGCTTCCAACGTGGAGTTACCTAAGGTGATAGATAATTAGACCCTTGATTGAAGTCGTAATGCAGGCAGTTGTATTGTACGGCTTAACAAAGGAACTACTAATATAATATTTTACTCTTTGAATAACTATGTACCTTATTATATAACTAATAACTTATAGGTACATACAGTTGTTATAACATAACAAATTGTACGACGTAAACATATAATGCCTGTGGCAGGGGACTGGAGTGGCAAGACATAGTGACTTCCATTGGCTTCGGGACTGGAGTGGCAAGACATCATAGTGACTTCCATTGGCTTCGGGACTGGAGTGGCAAGACATAGTGACTTCCATTGGCTTCGGGACTGGAGTGTCAAGACATCATAGTGACTTCCATTGGCTTCGGTCCAGCTCGAATATATTTTCCATAAGATTGTTTATTAGTCTACCATACAATTTTCCAACTGTCTAAGGAATACGGCCACCATAAATTAGTTAGTATCAATCAATTGATTAGTTAATTTCATTGTAATTTTGATATTTACTGCAACTGATAATACTACAAAGTTTAATATTTCTATTTATTGCAAACATTGTATAGTACTATAAATATTGTATTTCATAAGGCGAATTCGAAAAAAGAGAATCCTTATGTTTTTTCCAACATATACCTCAGCAAGAGTTTTTGCAAAGACCACCGTTGAGACTTGCATTGATAGCCCACTACACACACGTTTGCCAAATTAAACCATGAGTCTACAGAGGCTGTCGGCCATGTTGGTTTTAATCCCGTAAGAACAATGTTATTTTCCAACCGGACATACGATCGCACGTATCCAAACTAAACAGTTATATTTAAACTGATTTTTACCAAACAAATTGCATTTAATCAAGAATGAAATTGTATGTTGGAATTGATTTGTAAATTCCTAATTAGATTTATAGAAACATATGAACAGTATTTAGTTTGACGTTTTTATTTTCCCCTATTTTTCAAAACTATGCTTACGTATTAAAAATATCAAAAGCAAACCCAATGCGCAACGTTGAAAATGACCCCTCGTACACAACCTTTGGTCAATAAATAACGAACAAATATGGATTCGCAAATAACATTGTTCATATGGGATTAAAACCAACATGACCGACAGCACCTGCAGACTCATAACTAAACATAACAGAGTAAACCACATACATATTAAACCAATTATTCCATTTGAGGACTTGAATTTCCTGCCTCTTTCTCTCCATAGTCTACCGAGGACAACCTTGCGCCCTTGGCCGAGGCCGTCAACGTAGAAGGCCAATAAACACGTTGAATTGTTTGCTCTAGAAACTAATCTTATAAGCGTATCAAATTAAATGGTTTTAAACTGCTATTACTAATGGATTGATCTGGGTTATTTATTTATTACTTATTTTAGTAAACTTGTAAAATTATTTTCTTTATTTTAAACTATTGTTTAACGTAATACAAAATAAAATTCTATTGTAAAAAAGCAATTTTGAGTATTTGTATTAACATTGTTTAAAGATATCTGAACAAAAGATGGAACAGTTTAAATTTTATACTCTTTCATAGCAAACATTACTACAGAAAAAAACATCTACTTTTGATACATTTATTAAATTACCAATTAATTGGGATGAATCTCAAATTATTTATCTTTGATGAAAATTAGTAAACTAATTCTATTTAAAGTTTTCTAACATCTTATTGAACAGGCATTGATCAAATAGAGGACACAACTCTTTGTACAGCCTCCGCCACGCTTAAGTCATGGTAATCGTTTTGATCAATAATAATCAAATCAATCTTTATTACAGAAACTTCTGAGTAAACTTTACAAACGTCAAGTGAACTTAACAACTAATAACGTAATCAACAATATTACTACAGTGTATTTAAATAAAATAACAAGATCTAGAATGCTAAAAAAAAGACAAAAAACAAAAAAAAACCAGTAGGATTACTATAGACATGACTTAATTTATACATTTGCTTTACATTTTTCTAATAATTAAATCATAAAATTGACAAAAAAAGATATATTGAATTATTAAGAATAAGTCACTTTATAGTTTTATATAGATCAAAAGAAAATTGTCTACTACTAAGTGGTTGCTTATTAAATATTTGTGTAGCTACATTAGTAAAACTTTGTTTGAATAATTGCAAAAATGTATCATTACATTATTTTCCCCTTGTGTTATATTCATGAAACATGCCATGTTCATAGTATTTATTGTATTTTTCTTTTATATATAACAAACATTGACATGTAAATAATCCAGGAAGTCATTACTTGAATTTTCTTAAAACTGTCCCAACAATGGCCCCTGGGAGGGACCACAGATCAATCTAATAGCTTTTTTCTGTAATTGGAAAAGTTTGAGACTATAATTTTGACCACTCCATAATAATGTACCATAAGACAGATGACTATGTATATGTGCAAAATAAACTACCTTCAATACATCCAAACTAACACCTTAACCTCCTAAGCAAAAAAAAAAACCTCCTTCAATTTTTTCATTATGGATACCCAGTGAAACAATAAAATAATGACAGTGTTAGCTTGATCTGCTTTTAAATAATCAAATATCGTCTAAAATCTTGACAACATTGTTGTTTTGTCATAAAAATAATTTTTATGATAACCATTTATTTTTTACGGAATCTTTTTTAATATTGGTGATATCAACAACAATTGTTTTATGAAAACAGGATAATATATTGGTTTCAAAACAATTTAGAAAGTCCTTAAGTATATTTAAAACGCATTGCCTTTTTTGGAATTTTTTTGAAGATCATTATTAAAACTAATACTTTGTATAGAATTGCAGATTGATTATTTCAAAAGATATAATATTTATGTTTATATTTATTATCAACTGAAATCCAAACGTTTGTCATTAAACATTAGCTTGTTTATACAAAAATATTAAATTTCAAAATTCGACCACTTTACTTTGACCTTATGAACAGCTTTATCTGTCATAATGTTTTTGAAGAAACGTATACTTGCATAAATTTAAGAAACATTGTCCAATTTTAAATTTTAATTACTGATTTTAGTTAGGATATTAATATTGTGTACAATTTTCAATTATGCTATTATTGAATAAATTAATTGCTACTTGTAATCGGTACATAAATGAATTGGGGTGTTTTCAACTAAAAACTAACTTTACGTACCAACTTTTCAACAAAATCGAGAAATCCGCGTTATGTTTTTTTAGCCAATATATTTTTTAATTATTTGGTGGAATGCCAACAATTTTTTAAAATAATTTCCAAGAATGTAGATTTGGTATATAGATGATCTTTTTTTAATGTTTCAACACAAAACAAGATCTTAAGACATTTATTAACGAAGCAAACGCATTCTACCCAACGATATAATTTGCCAAATATATAATATGAAAATGCACTACTAATTTTTGTAATTACGTTTTCCTTCTTTGTAATAATATCGTTAGTTAAATTTTCACTATACCATTAAATTTTGCAAATAGTTTTGTTTTTAAAAATATTCTAAACATTTTTCTTCATCAAGTTGAGTATTTAAAAATTTATGAATTATACTATAGTAAACAGATTTTGTTAAGGAGTGTAAAATGTATAGATTCTATCATTATTTGTTTGTTTTTGGTGCGTGCCTAATCCTACACTTTCAGATGAATTTTGTATTAGGTACTAGAAAAACAAGAAATGGCAATTCATTTACATTTTATATTTTATGGCTTAATATTATTGTTAGGTAGAAAGTTTACTTCGGTATCATGTGCCTAACTTCATCGTTTCAATCACACTAGTAGATCATGTGTCAGCGTGTTAGTATGAAACATAACTTAAACGTTCTTTATGATGGTAAATGTAACGTCTGAAACTAACAGTATCAACTTTAAACCATTCCACATAAAATTAGCCAACCAGTTTATGCTTGTTTTAATAGTGAGTGTTTCTTCTCTTTTTTTCTTTAATTATAACTAGTTATTTAATCTTAATTGAATATAAAGTTAAGTTGAGGTCAACGTAAAATAAAAAGAAAAAACATTGTTGTCTTAATTTTGTTGTTGATTGTTCAAATATTTATTTACGTTATAATTATTAAATTTTTAGATATTTAATTTTGTTGCTTTTGTTATTAAATGTTTCTCTTACTATAGTTCCTTGTTTAATATACTTATGTGTGCATAAATGCTATTTGTTTGTTATAATAATATATTTATTTAAGTTATATCTTTTTTGTTAAGCTATTCAATATGTATTGCATTTTTATCGATTTGTTTCGACTTTTAGAACTCTGTTGGAAGAAGTGAATATTAGACTTGTTATTCTTAGAACTGAAAAAAACAGTGTTATGTGGTGTATCTGACAAACAAGATCTTACTATTTCTTTTGTTGTTGTTATAACAATGTTTCTTTTTCTCTTTAGTTCTATAATGTAATGGGCAATATATGTTTTTAGCACTTAAATAAAATAAAATAAAATAAATAAATAAATAAACATAATTGCATTTATATAGTCGTGTTTATTATTTTTTATTTGTTATTTTTAAGTTATATTCAAAGTTACATATTTAATTCCATTTATACTTATAAAAAATAAGTGAATAGTTCCTGTTTAAAAATGGTATACATTGCATACTATAACACGTGACACTGACGACACTACCATTCCTGTTGATTTAAGGTAAACACTTCTAATAAAAAACAATTAAAACATCCTAAAATAATCTAATAAAATGCTTTATTATTATGAAGTCTTTTTAAAAAGAATATATTCAATAATTTTCTTTCAGAACAAGTCATACATTAAAAAACCAATAGAAAAATAAAAAATCCAAAATAAACGAAGAAGATTAACCATAAATATACAAAATTAATAACTGTTGACCAAACAAACAGAAAAATTAAAATCAGATTCAAAGAACACAGAAAAAATTTTAAGTATGGACAATTTTAAAAAATTAGTAATGGCCAAACATGCACCAGAAGAAGGGCGCAACTTTAAAAAAATTGTAGTTCTAAAACCAGCTCACAATAATTATTATTTACTTGCGAATTAAACATTCTACATCAAAAAATATAATGAATTAATTGTAAATAATAAACGTCCACTCATTCAAAATTCTCTGTTTATATACTGTAGAATAGTATAATTGAAAATTGAAATATATATATATATATATATATATATATATATATATATATATATACATTCAATTTTATTATTTTGTTTAGTTTTTGTTGATGTCTGGTGATGCTTACCTTGCAGGTAAAGCCTCACAAGAATAAAATATTATATTGAATTATTTAAGAACGTTTAAATTATTCCTCATTAAATAATTTCTCCGATAAAGGACTCAAAGAAGAAATTGATTAATACATATATTTAGCAACCATTCCTGATTCTGATTTTGGCTGGAAGAGATGTAAGCTCGTCACAACTGCCACGGTGTTGCCACACAGCGAGACATAACCAGGACTGTGTATTGGCGGGTCGTTTCTAGAGCGCGACCCACGCACCCACCCCCCACCACACCACTAACGGCTGATAGATAAAGTGTCTGCGAATAACAAATGACGTCCAACGTTGCTGATGAAACAGTTTTGCTGAAGACTAATGATGGCTGAGTCGTTACATTGTTCGTTATTAGCGGGAAGTACATCTTCTCTGATATTCCGTTAGTTCAAGGTTCCTACAGAAGAGGTTGTCTCATCCATATCACGCAGGTAGCAATTACGTCATAGGGAGGCAGCTGTGCTTTTCTACTTTCACTGCTGTAAACAAAACAAAACGCAACATTGTAAAACATCTGATACTGGTCCTCGATGAAAGAACAGTGTGCGTTGTTTATTTATTTGACGTAAGTAACCGATTTTAATATTGATATAATTTACTATTTTCTAAGTAAGTTTAACTTAGTAACATATGAAAAAAGATAATTTGCTATTTTAAACTGATACTAAAATACCGTAAATTTCAATAATTCTAAAATAATCCTAAGATCAATACAGTAATGGTTTTTAGAATTTAGTTTTAATTGTTTAGCACTCTGTGTTGGAGGCACAGAGTAAGTAATACACTTACTCTGTGGTTGGAGGTTTCCCTCTGACGTCATATTTCGGCTTATATAAACCATATGTGAATGAGACAACCTGTTGTAAGGAACTTTGCCGTTAGTTGGTGTATTATTCCAAGCTTGACTTCCGGTTTGTCCAAAGGCTTTTTATACAGACCAATCCATTTTTTAGTTTTTCCATAGAAGAGGTCTAAATATTTATATTTACTATATTATATTACTGGACCATTAAGTAGGTGATGATGTTCATATAAATATGGGATCTTTTCCGTTAATTCACTACCATGACCATAACCTAGCTTAACCTAACATAACCTAACCAAACCTTCCATATCATAACTAAAACTAACATAGACTAACCAAACCTAACATAACCTAAACGAACCTAACATAACCTAACCAAAGTAGTGGTAATGAATTAACGGAATAGGTCCTAAATATTATTTATGGATTATATACTGTTGATTCATATATTATGTGATGCTTTAATCATTTCTGGACAATTATTTAGTAAAAAGTGCTAAGCCAAATTTTTTTAACGAAAAAATAATGTGCAGCTGCTCAATCTATTTCTATATACGCATATCTAAGTGACAGAAACATATACATACCTTTATAATAGCATTCAAAAGTCGTTTTGATAAAGCGCGCAGTCTACTATCGGCGGCAACGACTAACCAACCGTGACGAGTGTGTAAGTAGAGGTTAGGTTAGGTTAGGTTAGGTTAGGTTAGGTTAGACGTTGATGCTGATCTCCGGAGCGCACACTTAAACCACAGAACGTTTAAACCACCTAAGTGCGTGGCAGGAAATGCACAGTTACTACATAACTTGTCTGCACAGTTGCTGGGCCGTATTATAACCATTATTAATTAAAATCCAATATGAAACGCTCAGCATTAGGAATGATTCAGATGCTTTTGGCATCAAAAATGGTTATTATGGAGTTTCAGTTTAATTTAAAACACTTCAAAATGCATTCATTGAGTTTAAAAGCAGTTGTAGGCCTAGATTATTTGTTCATAGAATGAATTGTGGCTTGGTATATTCTACTCAATAATTATCCATTACTATACGACCTTTTAAATGTATATAGTTTCTTGGATTACAATCATTCATTGATACAAAAATAAAGTTAAAGATTGATATTAATGCTTACTTTCATTGTACATAAAACAAGAAACACCTGGTACTAATGTAGAGGCCACCCATGACAATGACCTTCATACACTTTGACCTTCACAGTCATTTAATATTAGATAAGAAGGAGATGTCTTGACAGAAATAATTACTCTAGCTGTCAACATCAATGGGCACATGCAGGCCCACCTAATTAGTAAATTCATTAGACACGCCCACTTCGGGACCAACACCGCCATTATCTTGTTGTATACAGCATCACAACAGTAGACACTCATTCGCAAAGTTAACGAAAGTTATTTTATTGCATCAGAATTTATAATCTTTCTTTGTAATTTTGGCGTTGATTGTAAAACAATACGGTCGGTGAAAACAAAGACAGTTGAGTGATGTAAGTGGTTGTGTCAGCCAGGGCCGTGGGCGGCCGGCCTACACACTACGGCTGGCTGATACAATTAATTGTCCTTTAGGTGCTAACACTATTCCGACCTTTATTTCTGAAACACCTAACAGTTTATGGCTGTGAATGTTAATAGAGTAGAAATGTGCACATTTTAAAATCTATTTCATGTTGTTAGGGAGCGAAGTACCTATAGTTTCCATTCCCTCACTAACTTCACAATACGGGATTCCTAACGTTTTCATTCATTCAGTGACTTACCCTACACGAAATTTCATTCATTCACTGACTTTTCCTACACAAAATTACTAACGTTTTCATTCGCTCACTAAATTACAAAATACGAAATTCCTAACTCTTTCGTTCATTCGCTGACTTACCCAACACGAAAAACCTTACGTTTTCATTCATACTCTGACTTACTCTACACAAAATTCCTAACGTTTTCATTTATACATTGACTTACCCAACACTGAAGTCCTAACGTTTTCATTCATTCACTCACTGAATTTCCCTATACAAAATTCATAACGTTTTCATTCGCTCACTAAATTACAAAATACGACATTGCTAACTCTTTCATTCATCACTAACCTACCCAACACAAAATTCCTAAGGTTTTCATTCATACATTGATTTGCCCAACACGGAAGTCCTAACGTTTTCATTTATTCATTCACTGACTTATCCTACAAAAAATTCTTTACGTTTTCATTCATTCGCTGACTTATCCTACACAAAATTCTTTACGTTTTCATTCATTCACTGACTTACCCTACACGAATTTCCTTACGTTTTCATGAGCTCACTAAATTACACAATACAAAATTCCTAATGTTTTCATTCATTCACTGACTTACCTAATATGAAATTCTTACCCATAATTTCAAAATTCTTCTCTAACTTACCCATAATGAAATACGTTAAACATGGCTATTTCTAAACGTCGATTTTGAACTTATTTCGACATTTTAGATGCATTAGAATACAATTTTATTAATATTGTATCAAGATAAATCATAACTTTCGTTATATACAATAGTTAATTTGACTTCTTTCATCTGTTTGCTAGAAATGTGCTTAAAATTAACTTAAGTTTTACATAAGTACTTTTTAATATTTACTATAGTAAATTCACTCCATATTTCTTACGAGATATTTAAATTTAGATTAACTTAAATATAATTATTTCATACATGGGATTTATTTTCAGGTTATACGCCTCTTATACTGTAAGTAGCGCAGATGAATAAAGTAGTCATTAGATATATATACTAAAACGGCTTTGCAATGAAAGTAAAACAGAGATTATTCCTACAATATCGCACGTATATTGAATAGTGAATTACATAACTGATGCTTATTGTTTACAACGAGAAGTACGTTGTATTAATTTGCTAGTTAATTAATGTTTTAAATCCAATTTACGTGTTTTTTTATGGAATAAATTCGTAGAGTTTTAAATTCGATACTACAGCCATATTGTTTTCCAACGACAACAGAGATCACGGCAAGGGGACGGACCCCACTATGAACTTTGTACGCACGGTAAAGAGCGACTGTCTCGCTAGTGGACGGCACCGTTGCCCGTCACGGGCTCGCGACTGGGCTGATACCACTCACCCATATACAAACGAAGGTATATTGTACATGTTCATGTAAAAGTATGGTTTACGTAAGAAATAGGGAAGATATAATTTATGAAACGTTTATACATTTTATAATATTAATAGATTCAGATATATACTTAACATATTAAAAAAATAACACAACTGTTTTAAATTACGGATGTAAGTAAGTAGGAAAACAGTAATAGTGTCAGTAACGTCATTAATGACATTGCAGTTTTAGTTTTGGTTATTTTGTCACGGATAGGAAGGGGAAAAGGCTCTGACTAAGTAACCTAAAGGTAGCTTCGCAACTGATACTAGCAAAGTTTTTAAATTGCAAAAATTACAAGTGAAATGTACGACAACATTTGATATTATTTTTTACAATAATATTTTTAATTAGGGCAAAATCTAAATAATTTTGTGTAATTAAAACCAAACCAACCATGTGATTAAATTAGGGGGTGAAGAAGGAGGGTCGATAAACAACGTTAATTAGGGGGTGAAGAAGGAGGGTCAATAAACAACGTTAATTAGGGGGTGAAGAAGGAGGGTCAATAAACAAAGTTAATTAGGGGGTGAAGAAGGTGGGTCGATAAACAACGTTAATTAGGGGGTGAAGAAGGAGGGTCAATAAACAACGTTAATTAGGGGGTGAAGAAGGTGGGTCGATAAACAACGTTAATTAGGGGGTGAAGAAGGTGGGTCGATAAACAACGTTAATTTGCCCTCATTTGTATATGTGGAGAATAACTCTTTAAGTTCTGCGTTATCGTTAATACTGAAGTGATACACGCCTACCTAACTTCACGTTGCACTTTGGTGTGATGAATTAGTTCATGTTGATGTTTTTTCAATACTCGTCAGTTCTGCGTACATTAATAACCAAAACAAGTTGGTGCAATCATCAGTGGTGTTTTCATAGAAATTGTAATAAAATATGTATTGACTTAAATTTAAAAAGTTGAAGTATATCTCAATTTATGATGAAGTTTGGGCCTATCACTTAACTCGTAGTGACCACCAACAGGGCCCGGACAGCCAGGAGTTGGCCACCCGTCGGAGGAACAGTCACGAGACGCAAGAATTGTCTTTATATTTGACGTCGAAACCCTCCAATTGGCAATTGAATTTAAAGTTTTAAATTCAATTTAATTTAATTGAATTTAAGTTTTTAAAACATCAATGTTTCAAAGTTCAGTCAGGATTCGGTTGTGTTGCTTATAAACCTTTTAGTTTGCTAATGCTTATGAGTGTAAAGCATTCTTTCCTTTTAAGGACCTTCCAGGTTTAAAAAATTTAGATTAATATTAAACATATGACTAAAAAAACAACAAAGCCTTTATATTCGAAAACACACATCTAATGTGTTGCTGCAGTCCTACATTTGAATGGATTCCCGGATGTTTATTTATCATTAGTTTTAATTTTATCTTCATTTTACCAAAGAGAAACCCATATTTACACTCTGAATATCGAGTGTACCGTAACATTGTATAATCATCTCTCACCTTTTTACAACTAAACAAATAAATATCTTTTTCACCATTGACAGATACAAGGAATCCAAACAGGCTTAGTATATCTAGACTTTTATATTACAAAATATTACAACTCGTCGTGATTCTAAAACTAAGAATATAGTTAACTTTTTTTTTCATGTTAACATGAAATTCAAAAAGAAAAGAGACGACGAGAAGAAAAGTATCGCTCATGGCGAACCTAGGCAAAGATTCATAGAGTCAGAGTGATTATAAATTACTCTAGATAAAAGAAAATATTTTACGAACATCCTCCCTCAGCTCGACTGGTAACATAATACTAGCATACTAATTTGAATACGTCTTTATAAAAAGACAATTTACTATCATGAAATTAAATTATTTAAAAATTATGATCCATAGCTTTAGAAATGTGCACGATTTGCACGTTTAAACACACAATTGATGTTAATTTATATTAGATTTATGCTTACACGTTCAAATGATTCACTGGCAGATAAGGTTGTGGACTTCCATTAAATTCAAAATTAACCATGCATATGCGTTTGGCTACAAATTTAGGGTCGAATAAAGTACCAATGAAAAATAAAGTAAAGGAATCAAATATTAGTTGCAAACTTTAAAATCAATTATTTTATTAATTTCACAGTTTGTTTTGAGTATAACGAAATACACGTAACAAACCTAGGAGTTTAGTATAGAAACATAGCAACTGGAAATTGTGACAATAGAATGAACAATCGTAGGCTATACATGCAGTGATACAGAAGGAAAGTAGCAATATAAATAATTTTCTCTTGGAACTGGTAAAGTGATCAAAGCGAGTACTAACCTTGCTCTTACCTTGCCGAAAGGTGTTGGTCAGCCAAGATCATTTCTGTGTTTTTGTTCTTTTCCATCCACGAGTTAGTTCGTGGAATTGCTTTATATATTGTAGAAAATAAAGAACTTATTTCAAGCTATCGGTTAAACTACTAAATAATATTTCTGGATTTATTTGACCATACCATTGTTTTTGTGATACTACATTTTTTTATTTTACTTTTGGCTAAAAAACATTCTTTCAATAGTATATACAATCAACGGCTGTTCATTTGTCATTGGGCTATTAATTAATGACACTTTCTAAGGAATAGTCGACCTTAGTTTGTAACAATGCCTACATTCGCTCATCTACACTCATCACACTCATTCGAAATCCACATTCGAAATCCACATTCGCCCATATCTTGACGATTGGCGTCTTATGAATAAATAAATATATAAACAAATAAATGCATTCTAAGTACACCACTTGGATATATGCTCAGTGTTTTTTTTTACCATTAACTAGAGACGTTATTTATATATATCTTCCATTGACAAAACATTTTATTTTATGTTATTTATTAGAAAATAACATAAAATAAATCTATATTCGGATGATTTGATATACGTATATTACTTTCAGGTCAAGTAAACATTTTATTTATAACTCTTTCCAGAAAAATGTTACACTACACAATACATTTTTAGCAAATCACCATGAACACCTAGTTCTCTTCACTGAATTGAAGATACAAACTTAAAATAAGTTTATCTTGGAGTTGGAAAAGTGATAAAAACGAACAAATCGAGTTCTAACCTTGCTCTTACCTTGCCGAAAGGAGTTGGTTGACTCAAAATAATTTCTGTGTTTTTGTTCTTTTCCATCCGAGGGTTCGTGGAATATTGCTTTATACGTTGATAAATAAATAACTTATTTCTAGCTACTGGTTAAAATATTAAATAATATTTCTAGAAATATTTTACCTTACCATTATCTTGTGATATTTGATTTTTTAATATTACTTTTGGCCAAAAAACATTTTAAATAGTTCTTCTTCTTGTGTTAAAGTATAAATTCAAAGTATACCAATTGGATCTATCATAATCTATCAATAATAAAAGACATCGTTTTTACATCTGTTCCCTTGACATTAATCCTAATGTCAAGTAATCATGTTATTTATAATTATTTCCAAAACAAATTACAATGCAGTATACATTTTTAGAAATCAACTATGAAAACATACTTAGATATCTGTGTATTATTTGTTTATCTGTTGATTAAATATGTTATTTATAAGTTTTTCTCAACTAAGTTGTTATAGGCCTACTAGAGGATTGTTTCTTAATAAATCACTACCAAGTGTTAGATATCTAGCAATTTTCTATTATAGTACCCGTAAATCTAGTATCTAGTGAACCAATGTCAATTTATAATGAAATCTGTTTGCAGTGTTTGTTTACATCACAATGTATAGTGGCAATGTGATCTCTGTTAAGTGTCTAGTAAATAATTAGAACACTTTTAGTAAATTATTACAACGTTATAGGGTCGTTATATAAATATTGCCCAGAGGAAGATTTCTGTTTGGACATACGTTCTTAGAAAATCACCCTCAGTAAAACGTTTGTACACTTTATTTTAATATACCGCAATTAATTTATAGACTTTCTGTTGATTTTAGTATGAAGATTAACCACCCTCTTGAATAACGTTTTTCAATAACATTTGGACTGTTCTAAATAATGGATATTGGTCTATAATTATTAGTTATCTTTTATTCCTTTAATTCTCAGGAATAGGCTTACATATCGCCAGCGAAAAACAAATTGAATAGTTCTGCAAATAAGTGATAAAAAGCAATACTTTTCTTGGGCTAGAAGAAAATTTGTCTATACAAAAACAAAAAATATTATAGAGCCGATAACAGACCCATGGGAAACATTACAAATATATTACGCGTAGATGAGGTACGTAAGGTGTGATAGTATTTAACCTTAAATTTAGTTCCTTTCCATTTTTTTTCTTTCTAATTTCTTATATTAATTTTGTTGTGTTTTGTAGTAGAAGTAACTCAGGAATAAAAGCCCTCCTAACTTCCATTCTATATATGATCTACGTCATAAGGAGGTATTTGAAGTTGTTGTTATTTTCTTTAAAACCTTTTTGAAAACAGTCTGGTCTCTAAATATGGGTTAGCCCGGAGACACCATGCATCTGGTGCAAAGACTTGCTTGTAAACGATCTTTGCTGTCCAATCACATGTGGCCTAAATATATTATTTTGATAGTTGTAATGTATTATATATTTCTGTATATATCTGCACGTTTCAGTTATAGTATTCGTTTATTTTTGTCATTTTCTTCTTATTTTTTTATCGCTTGTTTGTAAAATTATTCAACACGATATATTACAAAAATAAATTAGTACATATGTTACAGTAAGCAAATTGTTGTAAACCAACTTTTGAGTAGTATTTTATAAGTTATTTTATCTTACTATTAATTCTGTTACGGAAACAATATACCTTCCTTTTTTTGTAGGATAATCTCACGTTATTCAAAAGAGTTATTCAAAACCGAATTTTTATTTTTATGCTATCCTGTATTTATGTTCAGAAAGATTGCACAATTTCTTGTAAGTAAAATCTTTGACATCAAAGTACTCTAAACCTACTGAATTTCTTCAAGATCTGCTACCAATTTACCAGAACAATATCGTGACACAGATGTGATGTTTAACAGCCTGTTGGTTCATTTTACCTTGAAACAGTAGTAGAATAGATCTGGACGAGTCACCTATCAGCCAAACCATCTGTCGTGGGCCAGCGGGGCACTACCCCGGGCAGCCTATATAGCGACGGGCTGAACCCACGGTGGTAGACGCACAGGAGACATGAACGCATGGGTGAGTACAAACATACTATTATCATAATTAACTGTACAAATTATCCATAACATTTACCTACTAGTACAATAGGATATATATGGTGGAACTAAGATATGTCTAGATTTTAATAAGTGTTGTGTATTGTATTTTTATATTTTATTTACTTCAAAAAAATTCGTACAATATCTGGCCCTGTTAAGTTTAAAAAACTTATCAACAGGGGACAATTTTAATAAAGTGTATAGTTGAAAAAAGTATTTAATTTATGATATATTTACATTGGCACATGTCGGACAGTATTTTAACTAAATCTAAAAGTGTCTCTGTTTTAACAGTGATATTTTAAACTTCACACTAAATGTGTACTTTTCATAAGAACATATTATACTGTATAGGCAATCGTGAACTAAAGCTGAGCATTTCTAAGAAATGGAAATAGTTGGCTAATCTGAGTTACCGTTTATAGAAAAAGTTGCAACAGCTGACTATTTTGTACTTAACTCATACCACAAACTAATTTTAACCCCCTCTACTGTAATTTCACGTTTGTGTCTTCTTTGCAGTCTAGTTCCTGCACCGATTAACATGGAAATAAAAGATTAAAATATTGTATATGCAAAAACATAAAAGTCTGTAAAACCCAAAAAATGACTATAAACTTAACTCAACATATCATCTATCTACCAAACAATCATATTCCCTGTGTTTTGTGTTCAATGTTTTCTAACTACTAATCAACTGTAAAGTTCCCTTCTCACAAATAAATAGCCCAAGGTACTAAGTGCTTTTCTGTTTGTACTCTAATAAAACCATTATAAATATTATTTAATTTGAGCTTTTTTGTACTGGTTTTTTTTTTACTTATTTGTATGTTTCCAACTTCTCTATGGAATTCTACTAACAGGCATGTTTCTAATATGGTTTCTATAGGTTGGTGCAGATTGTCACATACTTCCTGAAATCGACGCTGAGATCGTTGGCCAAAGTATTTTGAATAAATACTGAAGGATTTGTCATTAATCAAGACTTGGTTGATTTTCTTCCATTAATATTTTCTTTCATTATAAAGACGTCATTTTAACATATATGTTTGTCCCAAAACAATTGAACGAATAATACATTTGGTATTCTATATGAAGTATACAATATTCCGAACTTAGTATAAACATACCAACTCAGTGTTCCTGTAGAGTTTTGGATATTAAAAAAATAATAAAGTTACATGTTTTTAATTTTTAATAAAAAATTACATTTTTAACTACTTAGCAAGGCTCATTTTACAAAAACTAGTGATATGATATTAGTCTGAAAATATGAAATTATAGACGAAGCAATCTTGTGAAATATATTTATCAGTGACAATTTTAGAGAAAAGTGTCCTTTAATATGTGTATCATAACATTGGTATTTGTCAGGTTTTAGGGGATTTTGGATTCTATTTTTCATAAAAATGTAGAGTATTCATGTAAGATATTTTTAAAGTTGAAGCAATTACAATGCTAAATGCTTTGCCATTGTCTTTGGTTACCTATGTGGGGCCTAACATTTTGAAAATGTGTACACGATGAAATGGCCTATTAAAAATAGACAACATACGTATAATAGTTTTGCAAATATATTTTTTACAAAATTGAATTTTAATAAACAAAATTAATCATTTTGCCATATATTCAATTTAATTTGATTCTATTAATTTTAAATGTCCAGAAAATATCATTAAAAATATTACGACACATTTTAGTTTTATTTTCAATTTTAACGAAAATATTATTTTTAGGAATATATGCACATAATTTTTACATAATATTTATTGTTATTTTATCATGAGTAAATACCTGACTAAATACTGTATATTTGTCAACTGCAAACTTTGTAAATAAATAACTTATGTTATAATGATCTAAAAGGAAATATGAATCAATTTCAAATAACAGTTTTCGCAAGTTTAATAATTTTAAACTAGTTGAATTAAGTGCTTAAATCTGGGAAGAAAGATTTCAATAATCCCGAAAGTGAATGTTAAAAATAGTTGACATAAAGGCTGATATTAACAGTAAACCATTGATAAATTAATATTATTTAAAAAAAATAATCGTCCTTTAGAATATATATGGAGATTACAGGGGAGGGGAGAGGAGGTGTAATATGCATTCTCAGGACAGAAATATCCTTATAACCTATTAACCATGTATACAGGCTGTCTAGTAAAAGTGTTAAAACAATTATTTAGGATATTCTTCCTTGGGCCAAATTAAGGCAAAAGGTTCTATTAACACAGGACCAAAAAGCCTTCGTTATCAAGCTATCAGATAAAAATTTCGAAATTTTCACTTAAAAAGATGTATAACAAAAATGGTTTTACATAGAAAAATTTAAAATATGTTATGTAATAGTACAATTAAAAAAAATCAAATTTATACAGTTACGATTTTCAAAATGCACTTATTTTAAATATTCAATGAATGGTTATTCCAAAACTGGTAGTTTTAAAAATTTATTGCAAGTTTAATGTTTTATTACAAATCAAACGACATATCATTTCTAAAAATCGAATGAATTATTTTAATTATTTTGAAAAAAATATATTTTTTTCGATCACACAATTGTTCCATGGATTGTTTTTAAAATGCAATATGGTAGCTAGCTGGTTATTGAAGTTTTTTGTACCTTATTCATTGGAACATTTGCCTTATATTGGTCAACAGAACTACATTCTACATTTATGGAACAATTTTACTAAACACTCAGTAGAATAAAGAGAAAACAATAATCGGGAACGGTTAGGTAGTTTTTTTAATTTCTTTATGAAATGAAAAAGTAGATTTCAATTAAATTTTAAGTATATTTTAAAATTAAACATTAAGGAACATCATGAAATTTGCTTATCCAATCAATACAGAATACTACAAATAATTTGATTTTACAGGTATTTTTTCTCATTTCTGTGATCGCCGCGGTCAAAGGCGATGACATTTACCAACAGGCACCTCTACGATACTCCGTCACTCAGGTTCCTATGGGATACGTCAGACATCCTGTAGGATACGTCAGTCATCCTGTAGGATACTCCAACCACCCTCTAGGATATAACAAGCCTCCTGTGGGATACACTAACCATCTTGTAGGATACGCCAGCCAGCCTGTAGGATATGCCAACCAACCAGTTGCTATCACTACCTCCAGTCACCCAGCACCGATCACCACCGTGTACTCTGTTCCTCATGTCGATGGGACCTATCTATCACCACCACATCCTGTTTCCGTAGTTCACGGGCCTTTCCTTGCTGCAGGACCCACGGTGTTCGCTACCCCTCACTCTGTAACAACGTACTCCATTCGTGAGCCTGACATGCCTCCTTGCAGGTCACATCCTCCTCCTCCCAATCCTTCTTCCTCCCAACCCCCCACCTCACCACAGAAACCTTCCCCTCAAGTAGCCATACCCACTCCTCCACCACCGACTGGGATCGACGCCCATTACAAGATCCCTAATCCTCTTTCGCTCTTCAACAGTTTTACTCCTCCTTCCATCAACGCCGCCTATCATACTCAGAGCAGCAAAGATCATCCACCGTCATCCCAGAATGTTTTCAGTATTGGTATATCAACACCAAAATTTGATGATCCAGCTTATGGTCACTGAACAATTACATAAATATACTCTAGTAATATCTTCAGATAATAAAGCTAAGAAAATAAATATTTTTTGTACGTTTTTCTGAAGTTGTTTGTTTCCTTTGGGATACAACAAAGATCTATAATTTAAGGTGTGTACTTATTTGCCATTTTTGTACAGTAATATAATATACATTTTGAGCCAGGATCAAGGGTGTTCTGAAGAGGCAAGATTATAGTTCTACTGCATAAAAACAAGGTATTTCAGTGTATGGTTTTAATTGATTTCTTAAGGATTCTTCCCATCCTTGAGTTAACTTTATCTGATAACAGAAGGTGATGAAATAAACCACAGGTGATTTAATTTTTTTCCATAAACAAGGATTATAAGTAGTTGCCCCTTCATGATTATATATATATATATATATATATATATATATATATATATATATATATACATACATATATATATATATATATACATATTAAAACCGTCACTCCTCAACTATTCCAGCAGTATCCAAGATGATAACGACGTCTTGAACTTTAGGGAACGAGACAAAACCTTGCCTACAAGTAGATGAATCATAACACAGCTGACACAACAACAATATTATCTATTATAGTTTGTATAAGCATACAAAATATCGTATACATACGAAATAAATAAATAAAAATACAGTATATTTGGTAAACAAATGTCCTGTATTTCTCAAGGACTTGTTAGTTTTCTTTAAAATCATAAATAATATATTACTAGCAGAGTACCCGTCCTTTTTACGGGATTTACGTTGATTTACATTGTGCTTATTGCGTTCAGTAATACAGAACATGGATGAAATAAGTTAACTCTTGGTTAAACAGTTTTTAACATCATCATGTTTATAAAACAGACTTATCAACATTTACAGCTTTGTTTCCCTTTATGAAAATGTGCAGGTTCCTTCTGCTTGAAACATAAGAACGCAAAAGTGCGTTGTGGTTAAGTTTGGTACGGTATTTACATCAGAACTATGAAAGGTGTTTGATTATTCAAACAGCTGATTAATGAAACTATTATAAAAAATTATTATTGTCAAATTGGTATTGTCTCAGGGCTTGCATTGAAACTTCCTAGAGCTCTTCCTTACTTGATACTTCTGTGGTGCTCTGATGGAATTTCAAAATAAAGATAGGCCTAAGTGTCAACCAAAGACAATAAGAATGTCCATGCGAAATTTCAGCTGAATGGGCCCAGTAGTTTTTCCTGATTTAATAACACACAGATAGACAGATAGGCCTACAATTAATCAGACTTTACTTTCTCCCATATGCGTTAGTATAGAGGAAGTCTTTTAATAAGTTGGTCTAAAAATCCATTCCAGGGGCCCCTGAACCAAAAAAGTGTTTTTTTTTCGAAAAAGATTTTGGTGTCTGTCTCTATGTATGTGCAGTTCACTGAAGACCAAACGGATGGATCAATTTTTATAAAATTTAGTATGTAGGTGTATTTAGCCAATTATCTCTAGACCATTTTTTCGTTTTTAGAGTTTTTTATTTTTATCGGCAAAAACATACAAAAATGGAATGTTATCAAAAACGGATTTAACGATTTTGATTACATTTTCAGAAAAACTGTGAATTACAATTTAACTATTTTAGTAAAACCCGCATGTCTCTAGCTTGACTAATTTTTAGTTATGGGAAAAAAAATTTGGGAATCAAATTGTTAATTTTCAAAGTTTTGATTTTTCAGTGTTCAATTTGGGGGAACGTTTGTGCCAATTCTTTGTAACCATTCATTTATATAATAATAAGATATATAATGAATAACTTGGATCCAAACTAGAAACCAAATATCTCACTTAAAGTCTACTTTAAAACATGGTAAGAAATATTCTCATTAATTATTTATGTCTGGGTGAAACATTGTAGTAATACGTCATATAAATTTAAACTTAATACTCACAGATAAATACATTTATAAGAATTTAAATTAGATTTTATAAAACTAATTCTATACATTGTATGTTATAATCATATATATGTTTGCTCCAACAAAAATATGAGAATTTCATTAAGTTATATATTTATCAATTACCAACGAAAGACGAGATGAAATTTAAATTTTAACATTAAGTTCTACTACCAACTTTTTAAATTTTGGTTTTAACAATTATACATTTTAACGTTTAGTATTAAGAAATATAGGTTACGTTTTAAATAAAAGTAAACGAATAGTTAGCTTAACATTAATGTAATGTAACGTTGTAAGAAAACTTCTGACTCAAGTGCATATAAAGAACTTGTATAAGAACTCTCAATGAATTGTTTTCAATAAATGTAGGAAAACTAGTTAACTGACCATCATAATTATTTATGTGGAATGTAACGATCGTTTACACCCTGAGTTCAAAGTTCATTACTCTCTGTCGAGGATTCACGAATCCTGAACACGTCAATATCAGCTGTTATTGCACTAAACAAGCCACTGGCAATTTATAAACGAGAAACAATTAGGGTACAGAAATTTAGGAAAGAAAGTTTAGGTTATTTAATATGCTATTGAATGTTTTAGCTACTATTAGTATAAGGATGGCAAATATTTTCAACATATCGATATATTGAACTACCAATACATTGCAAACTAATCATCGATCTAACGATAATATCGAAAGAAAAATATCGATGTATCAGGTATATCAAATTTTAAATGATTAATCTGTTTAAAATTATGCACTAAATCTTATGTCATGACCAAAAATACCCTCATGTTTTGCTGTCACTATTTAGAATAGCCTAATGAATGTAAAAATTAAATACATTTATCTACACGAAACAAGTTGTGGAATGTGACATTGAATTCAAAAAATTCAAAATAAGAATAACCAAACCGGTACCTTTAATTATTTAAATTATAAAATAATGATGTAATGACAAGCATTCCTTAGTGAACCTTACGAAGGCTTCTAATAAACAAATAAAAAATAAACAAATTAATTCACTAAGGTATTTCAATGAGGCATCTTAGAGTCAGCGTTGTCAACTTAACAGCTCTTCTTTTACCCGTTCCACCCACAGGTCTACAGTACAATAAACTACATTTTAGTACGTTAACCTCACGCAAAACAACTAAATAAAGTTACTTTATTATTTAAATGCATGTTTAGTACGCATAAGAGGCAATTAAAATGGTTTTTTTTTCGAATCGATGATTTTGAGGAGAGAGTATAACCTCATTATATAGTGATATGATATATCGGACCAAAATATCGATATGTCCGATGTTATCGAAAGTAAATATCGATACTAGTATATCGATATATTGAAACATATTTATCGATATATCGTTGCCATCCCTACGTAGTAGGAAATATTTCGGAAATATGTAATACATTGCTTGGAAAATAAATCGGCGAAGACGTGGCACATCGCCATCAGGTATATGCAGTGAACCCGCAGTGCTACTTCACTGTAGAGGATATACTACAAGTCTACTGGATATATAAATGAAAACTATATCCGTCAAAAATTAAACGTTCTATAAACATGAAAAACAATAAAAATATTCCTAATCTTTAATGTAATATTAATTTGATCGGTAGCATAGTTGGTTTAAGTCCAACTTTATAAGCTAATGGTTCTCAGTTTGATCCCAATCAGAGTTAAAACAAATTTTAAAAGAGGTCAGCTGATGACCACTGGCTTTTTATTTGTCATTGGATTATTGACGACATTTTCTTAGAGATAATTGGCATTAGTTTGTAACAAAGACTACATTCACTTATTTACATTCACAACACTCATTCGAAATCCATATTTAACGATATCGTGCAAATATTAAGAATAAATAAATAAAAATATATTTATATAGTACGAATCAACCTAAAAATTGCCCATTTTTTTAAGTAGACAGTTAATTTAACAGACAATTAATTAATATTAATAAATTTAATAGACAATTAATAAAACAGTCTGGGATGTTTTATTAATTGTTTTCATTAAAACGGTTCTTTTACCAACTAAATGAAATAATATTGAACAGACCAGATTTTGAAGCATCTAAGGCTCCTTATTATTGATTTGTTAGTTAACTTTGTTAATTCATCACATATGCCATTTATTTGCTTAAATTCCTACTTAAATAAACTAAAGGTGATTAAATTTTGTTCCATCAACAAAGGCTACAAGTAGTTACCCATTTTATGTCGGAACAATGCCTCAGTAGTAAGACAATCACTGGTCAACAAAACATAGGTAGAAAACGTATGATAATTACAATAGTTGAACTGGTGAAATGAAAAGTGATTGTAAAAACAATTTAGAGAAAGGAGCGGAAGCTAAAAAGTCATAAAGGTGAACACAGGAAAGACTATTCCATCTTTTGTGGCAGCTTATCAAGAAAACAAATCTGAAAGTATATTAACTTTTTATTAGCCTACTATATTCATAAAACTATTAATCATAATTAATTATAGGCACCGAAGAAAATGCTGGCCCTATTTACGAATAAATTGCAGTGATTTCATAAGTTATGCTTTGCAATAACATATTACTTGTAATTTTTCCCCTGCAAATTAACAATATTCAGGTTATGATATTATTGCATATTTCTTAAATAGAACATGGAGAATTACGTCGTAAAAAGTTTTACCGGAGTAGTGTGTTGGATTCCTGACTGAGAAGTGCTTGGTTAAAGTTCGAACCCTCAACTCAGCCGCCAGAGTTTGTATTTCACTCACTAGATAAAGGTTAACATAACAAACATCAGGTTCATGTTAAAAAAAAGGTTTGCCTGCAGTATCTTTTTTCTACCAGTTTGGGTCTCTTAGAAGAAGTTATGTGCTATGGGGGTACTTCATAAAATTAGGGCAGATCTTTATTAATACCATTTAGCCTACTCAAGTCGGTATATTATTATTGTTAACACAACATTCAAGGCAGTCTCTTGGAGGGATCTTAAAATTCTGTAGCAAGAAAGTATTTATCAACTGTTGCTTATAGAATCCTACCAGTAATTAGATATGAAGGTTATCTCATATTCTATAACGAAGGTGTGACTTGAAGTCTATGTTATTTGTTATTAGGTATCGTCCAGCCTTTGTTTTGTCAATAACTATTACTCTGACCTAGAAAGGGCTTGAAGTGAGTGTTATGAGTCAGGTGTCGACCAGCCTTTATGTCATCAGTAACTGTTACTCTGAGCTAGAAAGGGCTTGAAGTGAGTGTTACGAGTCAGGTGTCGTCCAGCATTTGTGTCGTCAGTAACTTTTACTCTGAGTCAGAGAGGATTTGGAGTAAATGTTACGAGTTAGGTGTCGTCTAGCCTTTGTGTCGTCAATAACTGTTACTCTGAACTAGAAAGGGCTTGAAGTGAGTGTTACGAGTCAGGTGTCATCCAGCATTTTGTGTCGTCAGTAACTGCTACTCTGAGCTAGAAAGGGCTTGAAGTGAGTGTTACGAGTCAGGTGTCATCCAGCATTTTGTGTCGTCAGTAACTGCTACTCTGAGCTAGAAAGGGCTTGAAGTGAGTGTTACGAGTCAGGTGTCGTCCAGCATTTGTGTCGTCAGTAACTGTTACTCTGAACTAGAAAGGGCTTGAAGTGAGTGTTACGAGTCAGGTGTCGTCCAGCATTTGTGTCGTTAGTAACTATTACTCTGATCTAGAAAGGGCTTGAAGTGAGTGTTACGAGTCAGGTGTCGTCCAGCATTTGTGTCATCAGAAACTGTTACTCTGAGTGAGAGAGGATTTGGATTAAGTGTTACGAGTTAGGTGTTGTCTAGCCTTTGTGTCGTCAGTAACTGTTACTCTGAGTTAGAAAGGATTTGAAGCAATCACATCCAAAGGCCAGGGACAATTATTAAACAGCTCCAGTGCGCCGACGGCAATGGTGACCCCGCAATATGCTGACTGACATACCAAATGCCAGCCTCGCTAACTCACTAGATAAGTGTAAAATCACTGGGGATTATTAGCAGAACAAAGTGCAGGCAGAAGAACTTCACCTTCATGGCCCAAGATATGGTGACTCGACACTTATGTGTATTTAGGCCAGTCAAAGGCTACAGTAACATCGCTACTGGCCATATTAGTATGACAAATCTAGGCTCATAAAACAAAAGACCCTAGATAACAATTAATTTTTACAATTTTTAAGTCCCAATGATAACGATAAAGACTTTTTAATGATAAAAGTATAATGCTCAATACTCAGATAGCTGAAAGGGTGTTTTAAAATGTTGTCTTCATATTTTGTCGGACTCTGATTGAAAGAGTTCCTTCCAACACAAGTACGTTATAAGCTATCAAAATTCAATTATGCAAAAAATAAATTATTACCAGTCTTATACCAGATATGTAAATACAATACATGTGTGTAATCTACAGCAACACTGCGAAATCCCTCGTTTATTGATATATATTTGAAAGGTATTTTTAAATGAAGTAACATTTTTTGCTATTGTAGTTAATTGTGAAAGTATCCATGTAACTTCATCACACATATCCAATCACATCATCATTTGGTAAGCGTTTAGCTTGCAAGCACGGAGCCAAACATTAATGATTAACTTTAATAACCAATTAAAAATATGTTAATGCAAGATATTTCTTCGTGAAAGTGGTTTAATCCATAGATTTTGAACCTATATTTGGTCAGATATTTAAACAGGGAATTTGGAATCTGATATTTTGATAAATATTAGTTTATAAATAAAAATTATGATTAATTGGACAAAATTAAGTTTGATAGTTTTACGTTTTATGCTCATGTTTCAATTAGTTTAAAGTGTTATTGAGTTTATCAATTGAGCTATTTTGCCGCACCTTTACCAATTATTCCAGCCAAGAGAACACGCTCTTTCCTGGAACTTACCTTGGAGATGAAGTAGACCTTGTTTGACTTGTGGTGTGAATTCGACACCCATTGGTTAACTTCGATGAGGCAACGTTGCCAAAACTCTCCGCAGAGTAACATGACACTTGGGGTCGCTTGACCTAATCTACAACCGAGACGATTATCAGTGGCACATACAAGATACAATAAATTATGAGACCAGCAAAATGATTCCAAATACAGTATGAGGAAGAAACATTACTGGAATAATATTTTTTGTGTCTCTTTTCCACACGGATATATATTTTGTATGTATTTAGAATATTATTTTTTTTAGTTAATATGCTGTATGCTGATATTCTCAAACATTCTATCTGAAAAAGTCACTTAATGTAAAGGTTATTTATATTAAACTAGTATTTAAGATAAGTATAAAATAATTTTATAGTACCTAACATTTGTACTAAAGTCTTCGTTGAAAAGTTGTGTTTGAAAATTGCATTGGCCTAAGAATTCCCATTTCTCCATTTTATGGGAATTACTGTGAAAATGAGATAGGATACTTTCATAGTCACTCTTCTAGACAACAACTAAATATCATTATAATAATAATATTTTCAATTAGAAGAGCTTTCGAAAATGATCATAATTATCTATTGATAAATTTATGTTAATGAGGAACATTAATTAATTTTACATCTACAGGCTGAACACTAGATCATTGATACCTAAAAATAACTCCAATTTTTGGGGGATTTAGAAATTTATATGGATTTACAAAGTTCTAGGTAGACCGAAACAGAAAAAGGTTACGCACAATTGATACAGTTCGGGGTGATGAAAATAGTAAAAATATTTATAAGTGTTTATTTGTATTTTAAGAATTGACTTTTGCAAATACCTTATCAGCTTTATCTTTAAACTCCCCCGATATTTTAACTGTCTTTCCTTGTTTTGTATAAAACACTTGGAATTAAGGATATTCTAACATTATATTTATACAGAGTAAATCTTTATGTATACCAAATTGATGGATTTTCCATTACTATTGAAAGTATGAGGTCTAATTGTAAAATGTCAAAAATATCCTGCAAATATGGTCGAAAAATTATCTAAATTTCCATTTGAATAAATTCAGAATGCATTTAGGGTGAAATAAAATATATTATTTAAAATATATCAGAGTTTTAAAATATCAACAACAACAATAAAACATTTTGATACAAATTCACTCAAATATAAAAAAAATTACATATTATTATAACTACTAAAGCAATTATTAAAAAAAACTCTCCAAACAGTATTGAAACTCAAAACAAATTTAACGTTTAAAAAAAAAACAATTCAAATACGTCTTAGTAGATCATGCCTTCTTTAGTGTAAATGATCTTATAAATTACTCACGTTAAATTTACATAAAATAAATGTAATAAATAAAATAAAATAAATTCACATAAAGTTTTTTGTAAAGTTTACTTAAGTAACGTGACTAGTATTTATTTTATATTTAATTATTTATATAACTTGTGCCATGTACATTGATTGTATTTTCATGGCAATAACAATTAAAAAAATAAAATTATACTTGGATTCACGACATTACAGCACGGAAATCATACTTTTATTCTATTCTATTCATACAGACATCCATTCATATTTCTGTAGATCGTACATTTTATTGTCACATTACTTTAATTATTAATTATATAACAATAGGACCTTAGATACAAAGGCACAGCTGGGCTTTATTGTGACGAGGCATAGCCCTCATTGTTACTTCCCAATCACAACAAAGTACTCAGGCACAAACTTAGGTTACTTCGTTCCTATTAATTTATTAGACAATTTATTAGAAAGATTATATTTATCAAGAAATCCTTAGCTTTTAATTTGTTCCAATAAAATTTTATTGAATTTGTTAATAATTTTTGTTGTTTATGTTACTGTTGAAAATGATTTATTATGGTAGTTTATTTGGTAATTTTTTTTATATTGTTGTATTTTCTGTGCATGAAACTGTTACGTAATAAATATCAGTATTTGTAAAGGAGACACAATTTTTTACATTGTTGCTATTTATACTGCTAAATTGCATTTTAAATGTTCTGTTTATAGTCATTTTAAATTATTTTTATTGATGCTTAGCTAAACGTTTATTAAATAATGCTTGATTTGAAACTGTTATAAAGTAGCTAAAATATTCAAATCTGCTTTATATGCTTTTTATTGTTACTAATTCTTAATGCCAAAGTGTATATGATGTTTTGTTGACACGAAGCATATTCGATAAATAAATTGATGAATAAACAATACAGTAAATATCATATATTGTGAGATATGTTGTTAGCTAGGGCGGTGACTGGCCGGTTAGGCAAGCCGGCCTGGGTGGGGTACGGCCCGTGCTATATAGTGGCCGGCACCCTCTCTACGTTAGACTCTGCTCCAACCTCACTCGACCATGTACAAGGTACGCCCTATCTCTCTAACTCAAAACAATACTAACTTTTTATTTATTTAAACTAAAATTTTTCTCAAATGTTATCTCGTTATTTGTTACACAAGTATAAAACATATGTAGGCAACGTTTAAAAACTATTTGTGAGTCAGATTTTTGTATTTTGCCACTAATTTTGATATCCAGTTAAAGTTCAATTATTATTTTTGCTATATTAAATATTAGAATGTATAAGTTAAGACTATTATGTTAAAAAAATAAGTTTTTGCTTGTAAATGTTTAATTAAAAAGGAGAATATTTTTAATGAGAGGATTTTTCACATATAAAAAGACAGTGTCAGAATATAAAATGGACAATGAGTTGATAGAACCATGTAAACGGGAGACGAAGTAGGTTAAAGACTGCCACAGTCTGTCCAGTAAAGCAAGTTCAGTGACACTCCATGGTCGCTGGAGAGTTCCATGATGTAACTGGAATAACTCTACTCTCTGATACCTTTCTTGGCCACTAGTCAAATAGTTTTATAGCAGCATGTTCCAGATCTATGTTACATAAAAATACGAGAAAGAAGTTGTGTTTAATTTTTGAAGAGTAACTTTCTTATTACTAGTTTTGAGTTTTATAAATTATTATAAAACTATATTTGGAGTGGACGTAGCTAATGGCATGAGGCTATCGGTATTTTAGCTTGCCACGCAGCTGGTCAGGGTTCGATCCCCGATATAACCTCTCCCATGGTTCGGAAGCCACGTTAAGCCGTAGGTCCCCAGGTTAAGTGTTAGAGAGGGCTTCTTATCCCTAACTTTGCCTGGTTAAATAAGACCATCTTTAATTTTTTTTACTTAAATTTCATAGCACTGTTTAATAAATTGATACATAGAAAGACATTAACTATAATGAAGGACTTAAACAAAACGCATTTTCTGAAATAAACTTTCGTGGTGAACAGACGCTATGACTGCTGAAGGCACCTTTAATTAAAATAACACATAAATGAAAAACATAAAAAACATTACAGCTTTAGTTAGATGATTACAAAAGAAAGTCTATTTGTCATCATCGAAGCATTAATTTATAAATCACATAAAGTGTTATGACTTATTTTTATTAAATGGTAAGATTATTAAAGGGAACATAAGTGATATACATTATAATGAGTTATATAAAATATTTCACACTAAAAATGAACAGACTGGGTAACAAAAAAGGAGTCGCTCTTTAAAAATGTATAGACAGTGAGTTAGGAATAAGAAACCGTAATGTACAAGTGTACACAGTGATTAGCCATTTATAAGTATCTTTAATTTTCATATTAAACTGACGCACCATTTCTATTGTAATGGAATTATTGGAGATAAATAATTTCATTGATGCCTTCAGATTAATCGAGACATGACATTTTAATTGCAGGCTAGGCAATTTTTTTGATGACGAGACTCTTTGAAGGTAAAATTAATTGGTATTGTTTTTTATTGCTGTATAATTGAACAAAATACAAAGAATTAAAAAAACTAATGGAAACCACACGTTAATGAAATAAAATTGTTTATAAATAGTGATGAGAGCAGGATATAATTGAATGACATGACATAATGTACCTAAATAGAAAGCTGCTTCATTGTTGGATTATTTCCATTACAGTGTTAACTGTTTCAGCTGATAGTTCTTGCCGCTGCCCTGGTTGCCGCCAACGGCGCATACGTGTCCGGCCCAGCTTACGCCCCCGCTGCCTATGCCGCCCCCGCCTACGCACCCGCTGCCTACCATGCACCTGCCGCTGTTACCTCCACCTCTGCTAACATCCTGAGGACCCCCGGCAACCTGGGACAGGTCTCCACCTACACCAAGACCATCGACACCCCTTACTCCAGCGTGCGTAAGTCTGACGTCCGCGTCAGCAACCCCGGCTACTCTACATACGCCGCCCCTGCTTACGCCGCTCCTGCCTACGCCCCTGCTGCCTACGCTGCTCCCGCTTACCATGCTCCCGCTGTTGTCGCTGCGCCTGCTTATCACGCCCCCGCAGCCTACGCCGCTCCCGCTGCCTACGCTGCTCCAGCCGTCGCTCACGGAGGTCTCCTAGGAGTTGCTTACTCCCCCGCCTCCGCCGTTGCACATCTCTCCTTCGACGGATACGGTGTCCACTACGGATATTAAGTAGCAGTATCTCATCCATCTACCCTTCACCTTCCATATCATCCCTCCACGTGCCATCCCCCCTGAGTCCTATTTCTTCTGTTAAGGATCTATTTTTAAGATTCGAAAAATATATTTATTTACGTGTTAACTTGTCCGCTTTGTTCTAATATCCCATTCTTTATTACAGATCCACCAAAAGTCTAAATTTACTACTTGTGCAGACATTGAGGAATATAATAGATATAAGATCAATGAAAAATAAGTAATATGGATTGTTAGCTGTTGGTAACTTTCCTGTATGAAACACAATGCTTCTAGTCATTAAAAGCTTAGAGACATTTTAAGTGTTTTACGGGTATCAGTGGAGGAGGTTTTTATAAATTGTTGTTTACAAAATAAAGTTTATCAAAGCAGCACTACGAACTTAGTAATATATCAATTTACTAAACGTAATTTTGTTTCTAGCTGTGACATTGAAATATTATGTCTTATATACAATTATGAATATACATTTAATTGATAAGTAATTCATACAAAATCACTGTTCAGTAATGAAAACATTGAACAACGAACTTATGCTAAAGATGAACTACTAAATGTGAAACACTGTGAATATTAATGAGCTTGACGAGGAAATAAAGATTAAAAGACTTCATTACTATTAATCAACTTAGGACATGATTATTTTAACTAACAAACCAAAATATCACTTTAAAGAAATTAATTACACATATCTATTGTAGCAGGAATGAACATTATTGGGAAGTTTTTATCATTGAATTCCAGTACTCAAAAAGCACTACTTCTGTGCATATTTAGAGGCCATATACTAATACATAAAGTTAGTATAATTTAAGTAATCTTTCTTATGAAGAATCGAAACTTTATATAATCTAAGCGTATTTCTGAGTCAACTCAAATTAACTTCTGACATGCCACAAAAAAAGGGTTTGAAATGTTTTATGAAATATATATTTAGCATGCATAACTTAAATATATTACTACTGAGAAATGACTAAGAGGGAGAAGTAGTAAATAAGTAATAAAAGAAGGACATGGTAGTATTGAATCATTACTTTGCAACACGGTCAGCAGTTTCTAGATATGGAAGCAACGTCATATTCACTGCTGAGTACCAGTTATGGTATCATTATTCATGTTCAATGAACTGTCCTGATGACTCAGTAAACACTTTCTCATGAAGTTAGTAATGAAACAAATTCATTACTGTAAGGATAACAGTAAGGACCTGGAAAGGCTATGGTACCTGACCAAACAACAGTCAGGTTAGAGAGTGACGTTCGGTGATGTTGATTAGTAATTGACAAACTGTAAGTATTCTGTGATGGGGAAACGTTTTTAAGGGTGGGTCGGCTAAAAACAAGAAAAATCCTTAGCAACAACATTTATTTTAATATAATTCTATTAATTATGTGTCTATGAAAAATGTGATGAAAACATGTTACAACGTAGTTGGTTATTAGTAAACACCTTGGTACCGCTGTAGTTCCGCTCCATACTACTATACAGTATTAATAAAAAACTTAAAGGTTCCATTTTAATAATTATTTTAATACACAAATAACCACTGAATGAGCAAGAAGAAGTGTAAGATGAATGAAAATATGTCAGTACATCTAAAATCTTTTCAAAACTGGTTGCAACTGAGTTGCAGTTACTCTGAAAAGTAACGATAAATGGTCAACTGTAAACCGGTTTACAACTGATTATCCGGAGCAGATTAAAGATGATGGAAACATAGCAATTATCTTCTGGGTAGAACAACGTAATTTGAAAAACTTGATTTTATTAAAGATTTGTAGGATTCTAGTTTAGGGACATTCACGAACAGCTGTTTCAGTTCCTTGTTGAAACGAATTTTTATAATGTGTCATGGGAACCCGTGCATTAATGGGTTTGGTTAAGATCTCAACACTGAACGTGAACGGGTGTTTTTCTGGTCTATTCAAGATATATTTCGGGCCACATCAGATAGTTGCACGGGCCGTACTTTGAGTATCACTGATCTAGGGGAAAACATTTCAAGCTGAGAAATACCGATGTACAATATTTATATTTACAAGTATAGATAGTAATTGTGGAAGGTTTGTCGGGTACTTAAGTTAAAAAGCGATAAACATTCTTAAACTACATTCCCTTCCACATATGTTAATTTGGGAGTAAATATAACTGCATTTAGGTTAAATTAGTATGAGTTAAATTAAATTAGAAGGGAAGACGTTAACACTACCGAACGTGGGTCAAGAACGTAGGCGTGGGGATTAAATGTGTTAGCTTATTATAATTGCTTTTCATTGCCTGATATATTATAAACATACATATGAATCCATTTTTAAGGCATACTCACTTGCAAGTTTTATACAGAGCATTTGTTTTTGTGGTGGCCCTTTGTCAAGTGTCAACATTTGTCAAAAGTGGTGGCCCTTTTTCGAAGTTCTCTTTTCCCTTGTTTGTCCATATAGAGCTTTCTTTTTTTTCAGTTTGGAAAGTTCTGAAATTCAGTGGTCGATAAATTCGTCTGAATATACAATAGTCACTCTTTAGATTAATATTTACCTAAATAAAAATATATATCAAGCAAGACATCACGTTTTATACGATACTGTATTTATACGAAATTTGTGTTTTTTTAGGAAGGGAGCTTATTTCTTAAAATTAACCGTACATTACATTAGTGGTTTATAGAGAAAATACTGACTCCTTCATTAATACTATCTGCTATTTTCCATACATTGATCGTGTATTTTGTCTAAACTTTATAACTGATCTAGTTAACATTCACTTGTACCACTCGTTAAAGTCTCCAAGTAATCTAGCGCTCTTTTGTTTTCCTAAGTTGAGCCCAACTGTCCGTCAAGTTGTACATTGTGTCTTGAAACATACAGCTGGAAACCAATTAAAAATGTAAAGCATGTAATGAGAATTTAAATTAACTAGGAAATTAAGTTGTAATAATCACAATCTGACTGCTCATGTAGTTTACATTCCGTAGTAGTTAACCCTTTGTAAACACAAATGGTTCATGATTTTCGAATACGAGAGGATTAATGCAATCTCGTTAATCGTAAATGAAAGGTGTGGGAAAAGATCTTAATAATACAAATCTATGGTAATAACAGAAAATTATAAATAAATTAGTACTTATCTTTGTTTATCGTGTTTACTACTATTTTTTTCAGGATATATGAATATAAGGGCCGAACATTAATAATATCAATGGGTAAAAAATATATAACTAGCGTAAGGACGAAAACCACTTCAAGAGTGGTCTTCAATCAATCTATTCATACAAAATTATTAGCGTTTTATTCGTAACAAGAAATACATAAGGTCATTAAGTATCGTAGCAAATTGTTACTCTTGGTAATAAAGATAGGTGAATTTAGTATTTTAAGTGTAAAAAATTGAAAATTAAAATTGTTGTCAATACTGATTAAACCTGGCACATTTATTTTCATAAATAGCTTATTTAAAATTGAATGACTAAGCCACAAATACTTTAATAACACTAAAATACATGAGGTACTAATATAATATGTATTTTACTCTCAAGTTATAATTGATACAGAAACGATCCCAAACCTCATGATATATGCAAAATGGGTGGTATATATTATGTATGCTATCAAGGTAATTAAAAAACTCACCCCATCGCATGTCTTGGTGATTATAATTAATTATCATGACGGATTGCCCATAGTTACCCGAAAATTAATGTTTACAATATTAAAGTGATTTCGTTATTATGTATTTAAATCAGAGGGTTTTAAATATTCAACACAATTAACACAACATGTTACTGTAGTTTCAAAAATATATAAATTCATAAAAAAACATGAATGACAAAGAATATCTATGATGGGTATAATTTCACAAAAACAATTTTCTCCAACAGAAATAAGATTGTTGGACCTAACCCACAACAAAGTTTATATAACTGAAACGTATTATCTTAATAATAATAAAAATAATCTTTATTGCATCAAACTTCAAAACAGGTTTAACAATATATAAAATAGTAAATATAAAGTTTAGTAAAATGTACATATAAATTACAGTTTAATTTTAAATAAGCCTTCAATTTTGTATAAAAATTCTTCTAATGAATAGTTGTATATATATATTTTAAATGGTTTCAATTATAGATTATAGATTATTAGGCTGAATAATAAGTTTGCTCTACATTTTAGTGTGAAGAAACGGACGAATGTCAGATAACGATAGTTTTAAATGGAGAAAAAATGTCCCAATCTATAGCTTAAGACTTAAACGAGTACTGTATCAGGGATTTATTCAAATGAGGTAAATTTACCTACATGTATAAAGTGTAGTACTATTACATTGCATATCTCTAAAAGGCAAATACAGTTGAGTGACTGACACAGTTTTTAAAATCTACAAGGTTTGGACCATAAAACTTGGCACAACTATTCTTTGTTGACTCTAGATGCATATTAAGAAAGGATTTAAAAGTATTTTCTCTCAAAGAGCTAAAATAAGATAAACAATAAAGAGGCCAATCAGATCCCTGGCTACCAGTCAACATACGAATGGGAGAGCGCAAGACGACGCAACTTGACATAAGAGGTTCCATTTTAGCAGTTTAGGCTTACTATGTGAAAAATAGCAAAATTATAAAATTTTAAACAAATTTTTGATTTCAGTTAATATAAGCTTTTCGTCATATTAGGCCTACTGTTTTACATATTAGATACGTATCACGCTACTTTAAGGTACTTTCAAGTAATTTGTCAGTAACGTCTTTATACGTTATAGAGAGATTATATCATGGATCAGTAGAGGCAGACACTGCCCACAGTCAGTAAAGGTGACCATGACCAGAGTCTTCCCTCTCCGTGATCAACTGGGTTAGCTGCAATGAGTACACATCTATTAGAAGCGAAAAGACAGGGAAATAATCAGAATTCTTGTAGGGGACAAAACGAACTTAGTGCGGCTGCTGATACGCAGCGCTGTTTGAGCATTTCTGCCACGTACCCTTCTCACAACCAAATATCCCTGTCCGCCGTTTCGTTTTCTCTTTCATTCTCATGACAATTTGTAATCTCTCTCTCTCTCTCTCTCTCTCTCTCTCTCTCTCTCTCTCTCTCTCTCTCTCTCTCTCTCTCTCTCTCTCTCTCTCTCTCTCTCTCTCTCTCTCTCTCTCTCTCTCTCTCTCTCTCTCTCTCTCTCTCTCTCTCTCTCTCTCTCTCTCTCTCTCTCTCTCTCTCTCTCTCTCTCTCTCTCTCTCTCTCTCTCCAGGTGGCCGCGCTGCCCTCTCTGTTATTCTCTGTCTCACTCTAGGCTGCCGCGCAACAAGTTCGATTTAAAGGTGGCAGCACCCCATGATAGCAAAATTAGAAAAAAAGAAAAAAAAGTAGTCTGACCTTTTAATATTGGTTATTCGCTTCTTATAGATGTGTATTCATTCGTAGCCTTGAGTGTGATATTAGGGGTGAGCTGCAGCTTCAACGACAAAACTCCGTAGCGAAGGATGTGTACTTAAACCTAACTCACAAGCTATAGACTGTAATCCTATAATAATGTATATTATTATATTTTATTGTGTATATTCTTTTACTGAAGGTCGGATATAGCTTTAGCGGATTAATTAAATTAAAAAAATTAATGAAAGAAGTTTCTCCTATTAGAAATTTATAGTAGATCTGACTCTGAATATTTTAATGTAAGACTATGACATTTCCATTTATTATTTCCTTCCTTTTCATAAGTCAAATAAAAATTAAGATATAAATGAGTTGTCATCTACTTAGGAAATTCATATAACGGAACCTAAACTCCTCATGTGAGAACACACTGAGGGCTAATTTGACATTTAATGAGCACTTAACTGGCTCTTGATTAGTGGTCACAATAATCTCATAACATTAGTAAACCCCCAGCATGTAAACATTGTAATTAATTAGTAACACATTTATTAATTAGCCTTACAATCTCAACTGTAGAAACTGATTTGCATAACATGTAGTTGAGGTGTTAAACAATGAACTGTCGAGCGTGATGGAAACAATTGAGAAACTTGATAGGCGTGGAGAAGGCGATTGTTTGGTGGTAATTCATTTGCAGGAGATTCAGATCTCGGGAAGTCATGCGGAACAAACCAACGCGCACGCGCACGCACGGGAGGCAGTCTGAGGCACAGTAGACAAGGTCGTGGACCGGTTACTTTCTGGGTCACCCCAACTAACTAATGCATTTTGATATTTGCTCTATATTGCTTCTTATTACATACTTTGGAATTGTAAACCTTAAATAATGAACTTAGATTTGCACGTAAAAGAAAATTAGTTAATTCCTCTTTAGACATTACGAAATAATTACCAGATAATGAAACGACTAGGAAGAAAAGGACATGCGATCGCATTTATAAGACCATTAAATTGTTTACGATTTGTTTTCTAGTCAGACGCTTGTAAAATATGGTAATAGACAAAACTTACTCACTATGCGTACAATAATTAACATTGAAAAAAAACTAACTTCATAGAGTAATAAATAAATAAATAAATTCTTTATTGCATAGTACAATTAACAATTTTGTTGCAAAAGTCAACATTTAGTCTAGCCTAAAACACTCACACACAATCGGACACATTCATACATACATCTTGCACATGCATCATACATTCACACACTTGACACCAGAATTGCATGATAGGGTGTTTACTGATTGTCCCAGTGGCTTTGAAAGAATTCTTCAACTGAATAAAAAGCACTTTCCACCAAAAGTTATTTTAAACGTCTTTTGAACAAATTCAAGTTTTGATTTTTAATTTGTTCAGGGAGCAAATTGATTATGTTTACACCCACTTGTGATGGCAGACGCTTGAAAGCTACGCTTCTATGCCTCTTCGTTCTGTAACTATTCCTCCCTCTAGTTTCATAAGAGTGAACATCCCTGCCACGTGTCAAAGTGCACTTAGACTTAGTACAGGGCGACCTCCAATATATAGAGGCAGGGTAGTGTCAATAATCTAAGCTCCTTAAACGCTTCTCGACACGACTCTCTGACGTTTAATTTTAAAATAGTTCTGACAGCTCTTTTTTGAAGTCTAAATAACCTTTCCAGCTTGTATTTAGAACAACTACCCCAAAGTCTTATACCATAGGCTAAGTGGGTATGGATCAAGCCATAATATGCAAGTTTTAAGACTTACAGGGAGCAGAATTGTGCCAGGTTGCGCAGAGCAAAAATGCCCGAGTTAACTTAGCACACACACTGTCAATGTGAACGTCCCAAGTCAACCCTTTGTCAAGGTGTATTCCAAGAAGATGGTTTCATTGAGTCTATGAACCATAATGAGTTAACATGGTCATAATGAGATTGAACGAATGTTAACAACATATACACAACAGGACGTATTTTCCAAAATAGATTGTTTTGAAATATTACAAAAATCACACAATATATAGTAAAAATAAATCTGTACGATTCCAAGAAATCGCAAAATGCTAGTCATTCACTATTTTAAGAGTCATTTTGAAATTTCTTAAGCTATAATAAAACTCTGAATAAGCTCCATAACTTGTCCTGTAATTAAATAGAATAAACAAAATAATAATAATAAATAAAAAGAATTCTGACTATCGCGTGTTATTGTACTATATTTCTGGGACTGTATTCATACAAAGAGATTTAAAAAATGTATTATGTGTAATGGATAGCTGACAGATTTTATAATAATGTCCCTAGTTCAACATTTCTTATTCATAACGCAGACTACAAATTGCTCAAAAACCTTCAACACTTTCCTTATCTTCATGGTCCTCAAGGTGACCCCAATATTTTAACCATTCTGCAGTTAAATTGTATGTTAAATCAATATTGGTAGAGTTTCACCCAACGCATTTGAAAAGCCTCAGTATACATATTTCATATTGCGTGTCTTAAACAAAAAATATTTATTTATGTCTTTGTATTTACAATATTTTTCTCATACAGTTTACTTATTTACCTATCTAGCTTATAGCTAAATGAGAGATTTACTAATTATGTTACCTACAATTCTTGGAAAAAAATAATAACAATAAAAAAATACAATAGACAATAAAACACATGATGGTAGAAATATATATATCTATTCAGTTTTCATATCGACTTTTATTTATGTTTTGTTGATGGGAGTTATAAATAATTGAAAAAAATGAGAGTTTCAACATATCACTACCCGAAATAAAAATATATATCAGATATAAACGATCCACATGATTAATGAAGAAGAATAAAAAATATGCTCGACAGTATCTTTATACATTTAGGACTACAGAAACTAGGAAATATAAGATAATTAACATACAAAACATTAAATAGATAATTTAATATATGACAAACATTAACATTAATATATAACAAACATAAAAATATAAAGCAAAATAAAACAAACAATATAGAAATTAAAAGTATATTAGTCGAGACTAATAATAAGAACGTTCAAAGTAGAGAAGCGTAAGAAAAGAGAAGAACAGCTTAAAATCAGGTATAATGAACATGTAAAGGAATGGAGCCAGGGAGAAGACGAGCACTATCGGAGCACAGAATAACAATTATTCTTATTATGTGCTGTATGACAATCTCCTCTATTGGGTGCACCCACACAAAATAGAGAGAGAGAGGGTATACGACTAGGAATAAAAAAAGGTCAAGAGAAACAGTTAGCGGAGGAGAGTGGTTGGAAGAAGAAATGAAAAAAAATTCCTTTATTAAGGGTAAAGTTTTCTTTAACACTTTACCCCATAAAGAAAATAGTACATATAGACTACAATAAAACGTTTAGAAAAATTATAACAATTTAAAATTAATTTAAATCTGTGCATACAAAATAATAATAATTATTATAAAATAAACATATCTACTTAAAACAAATAAAAAGAACTAAATATAATTTATATTATATATAAGTTAGTTACTTTTATATATCTACAAACCAATAAGTATAAATGTTATAATATGTATGCAAATAATAAATTACTCCATTGAAACAGTTATGATGAAACAAAAAACCCTGAACTAATATAAAAAGGTAAACCAACGAAAGAAAGAAAATTAAAAAATTAAAAAAAAAAAAACGATATAGAAAGTCGTGCTCACTACGCACCTTTCAACCGTACATCTCGCCGACAAGCGGTCCCACATGTACAGATCCCCAGCAAGCGACCCTTAACCACCACTTAAAGCGAGAAATCTCAGCCAAAATTCTGATGTCAGGAAGAGTATTCCAGAGATGGCAAGCTGTTATGGTAGATGATTTACTATAAATAGTTGTGCGGTGTACATGGACTGATAGAAGAGATGTTCGCTGACGTGTATATCTTGTGCTAATTTCATGTATGAACTTGAAACGCTCGGAGAAGTATTCTGGATGTTTGGATTTCAAAATCTTGTAGAGAAGTAAAATTATGTGGTATTTACAAAATTCTTTCGGCTTTAGCACGTAATGGTTGCACGTAAAAGGGAGTAATATGATCTTCTCTTCGAAGAGCCAGCGTGTGTGAGTACTGGGGGTAGTGTGTCTGACTGGAGAACTGTATTTCGTGGTGTACCACGGGGATCTGTATTAGTACCATTATTATTATACATAAATGATGTTGCAATTCAAATACAACACTCCAAGTGCCATTTTTATGTTGATGATTAACCAATTTATAATGATTTCTCGACCAATGAAACATACAGGACAGTTTCACTAGTAAATCAAGACAATCAATTTGTGAGATTTGAGGAATTATTGAAGAAAGGACAAATTACGAACAGTTGATTGTAAAAGAACGCTGGAGAGATAAGAAAATATAAAAAGGTATAGTGCTCAGCCAGACCCTGGAAACCGAAAACGGAGGAGGATTATAAGTATGAGATGTATTGTAAGCAACTATTTATCTATACCAGTCCTACAAATATGAATTAACAGCTAAAAAAATACGTGTGTGAGTGCTTGCAAAATCCATGTTAAAGTTGGGCACCGAGGTATTAGGCAAGGTCGCAGGGCGGTGTCCGGGCGGGCTGCGTAAGGTCAGTTCTATGCCAATGCTGAGCCCGTGGCCTCGCGCCCCGGTATATATACTGGACACTGTGGTGGTTGGTGCATTAGTTGTGTGATCCTCAACCAACCTACCAACATGTACAAGGTAAGGAGCCCTAGTCCACTTTTACGAATTTGTATTAAAATATCACACTTCATTAAAAGTTTACAATTTTAATTAAAGCAGTCGTAGCCTCTTGTTTAAGAAATTTTGATTCTGTTAAACTCTAAAAATATAACCCCAATTTTGTGGAAACATCTAATTATTTAGAATTGTGAGTAATAAAGTGTGTGATTAAAAAATAAATAAAAATCGGTTAAACAGTCTCTACGGAGCCAATACATAATGTAAAACATACAGAAGGAGAAACACATAGATATATTTCACACTGAAAATATTTCAAGAAATTTATAAAAATTATATCCATTTGATAAAAATTTACCAGACACTAGAGACATTTTGTATAAAAAAAACTGACTCAGTTTAGTTAAAGCTCTAGGGCACAGAAAACGAAATTTAATAGATATATCACTCTTTTAACATGTCTAATTGCCATATATTATTTCAAGTATTTATCAAAGAACCGATACACTTTTCCAATCAATGGCAATTTTTATTTACTGTCCAAAATGTCAAACAAGCAAACTATTTATGTCCAATTTCAACAGTGCTTCAGTGCTTGTCTATATTTTAAATTTGTCAATTATGAATAATTATTTACTTTCAGTCGATCAATTTAAGGATCTCTATAATCTGAAATTGAATTAGAAAGTGTCTGAAAGTTATAAGAATGATAAGTTGGGCATGCGTGGTGTACAGGCGTGTCTCACAGTATTTTATTTAACACGTAATTTATATTTATTCCGTGCTTTTTTAATGTATAATCTTAAAATTTATTGAAACTAAATCCAAATATTTGATTCGACGTATGTCTTGATGTATAATTATAGACGTGTTTTCTCTGACGTTAAGCTAGTTAATTATATACATTTTTAATGAATATAATATTCTTGTTTTGTAAACTTTTGATAGCTATATATTCGAAAGCTGCCTTTTTACATCATCAAGGCTGTTCTCTTACAAATTTGTTACTTTCTCATTACGAAATACGTTTTGTTTAAAGCTTTAAAGCTTTGTTATAGACCATTAAAATCTGAAAACAAAAATGTTTCCCTGTATGAATGCTTAATTTATAAAATCAAATATATGTCACCTATTCATAAAGCTTGCAAAATTATTACGCTACATTAATATTATAAAAAACATTAACTATGCAATAAAATAGATTCTGCTATACAAAATTTGTAAAAAAAATGTTATTTGAAGAAAACTCTAATACTGCAATACTATATTAAAGGATACGTAAAATTACCGACTAAATAAGGGAAAGACTTATTGGGAAAAACATTGCATGCTATTATTTCCTAGTGGCCTTCAGAATAAAGATTTTATGTTTTACCAATAAAAGACAATTGTTATTTTTCCTTAGACCTCTAGAAAAGTTTCATAGATTGATAAAAAATAAAGAAACAATTATTTAGTAATCAATGTAAAATTATTAAACTATTTGCTTTCTTAGATAAGTTTGTACTCAACATTAATAATAAAGGAAGACAAAATCAATGAGTTTTTTTATTCGTGGAAGCTACAATGTTTTAACAGAGATATTTTAGTTTTTAACCTCAGAATTAGAATTTTAAATCTCTAATAGAAATGAATCAATATGCATTAAAAAGTAGGCCGACAGAATGTGCCCAAGTAAAAACATATATATTGATATTTGTGTATTACATGATCCAGTTCTAGTTACAAAGCCTCAATATGGGTTTCGTAAGAGGCTTTCTCTAAGCTGCTCTTCAAAAATGCCCCTGCCCCAGTTGGACTAGGCGTGGTCCCGCCCAGGTCCTTTGGCCTTGTGCCTTGCTTCTCTGTCAGATCAGTATCACCCGAATAAATAATTATCTGTCAATGGAGTTTTGTCAAATACAAATCTGTGAAAGTCACACGTCACTTTTCAAATCCACAAGTGACTATGTACTCGGTTTAAAGTCAGACTAAGTAGTGTCAAATGTTTTACAATAGTATGTAGGAACAATGTTATTAGTTCTTTTTGAAAATTTAAGAAATCGCATACCAAGGAATCCTCATAAACAAAAATCTCTGACCTGCATTATGTATATTTATGGGTAGGATCGTTTAATAAACTACTATTGCATTGATGGCACAAAATAGTTTTTTAAATGTAAAACGATTTTTTAACTTTTAATCACTATATTTTAAATTTTAGAGTAAAACGATATTTGTTTCCAAAATTGAATTGTTTTATTCTTATTTGGTTGTGTCAAGTTTTTCATAATTTCACAATTAAATAAGCATTGAAATATGATTAAGTAACACACATTCAGTGAATATTGTAAAGGTTTCTTAAATAAGTGAGTGAAAGTAAGAAAATAAAGGTTAATGTTTATGAATGTTTACACATTGAAGAATATAATCCACTTAAATTACTGTTTGTAGAAAGAAAACATAAAGGAAAAATGATTACTTATGATTAAAATAAAAAGCATTGGAATGAAAAAAAGATGATTTAATAATTTGTATATGGGATTTTAGTATTGCTAGTTTGTTCAATTTTTCAGGAAGCAATTCACGATTTCTTAAGAATTGATTATTTAAAATACTCTATATGTTTCAGTTCTTGGTTCTCGCCGCCACCTTGGCTGTTGCCAACGCTGGTTACCTCGCCGCCCCCGCATACGCCCCCGCTGCCTATGCCGCCCCCGCCTACGCACCCGCTGCCTACCATGCACCCGCCGCTGTTACCTCCACCTCTGCTAACATTCTGAGGACCCCTGGCAACCTGGGACAGGTCTCCACCTACACCAAGACCATCGACACCCCTTACTCCAGCGTGCGTAAGTCTGACGTCCGCGTCAGCAACCCCGGCTACACTACATACGCCGCCCCTGCTTACGCCGCTCCTGCCTATGCCCCTGCTGCCTATGCCGCCCCCGCTTACCACGCCCCCGTCGTTGCCGCCGCCCCCGCTTACCACGCCCCCGCTGCCTACGCCGCCCCTGCCGTCGCTCACGGAGGTCTCCTGGGAGTTGCCTACTCCGCCGCCCCCGCTGTCGCTCATCTCACCTTCGACGGATACGGCGTCCACTACGGATACTAAGCAACACCACCAAGACCACTTGTACATTCATCATTCATCTATTTATTACATTTAATTTATTAAACCAAAATAAATGAAAGAGGATTGTGCTAAACCTGTGGACAATATTTATTGATTCCTTTATTTACTCATATTTGTTGTTTTGAACTTGCCATTATATACTGGCAAATTTCAATTCAGTTTATATGTAGAAGTTTACACTTCAAATGTATGCTAAGTCAAGGGTAAGAAACCAAATTAGAACATTTCATATGTTGGCCATGTTACTTGTTGACTCAATGCGCGAGTAAAAGCTAAATGACGTTACCGAGTTTTTATTAACGTTTCAATTGGATATTTTTTAAAGATCCCAAGAGTCCCAGCAACATTTAGCTTGATTGTTTTAGTTCGTGTTCACATTTTAACGTTTGATTACTTAGTAAAAACTGCACTTTAATTGAAATAAATAAATAATAAAGAAAATGGAAATTTTTTTATTTTTAACTAAGATTGTCACTATCATAATCAAATTGAGTTAAACAGAATTTATTTTACCTTTAACTTACAATTTATATTCCTAGTTGCTTTAATTGAAGCGAGCTAAAATCTTCTTTTATAATTGACACCTTTGTCTCGAATAACTATTCAAAGCTAACATACACCCCAAAACTGGATACAAAAGATTTTTTATGCATTAATATTCTTTCATTAGATGTTTTGAAATATGCTTTTTCACTAACATAAATCATGGAAATCGTGTGAATATTTCCAATATAGATTAAACATCTCTGTAGTATAATATTTGATCAATCATGCATTTATTAGATCATACTCAAATTATACTTTCTCATTTTAAAAAACAAAATGTTCATATAAATTTACATATTACAAAAACTTTTGTCATAATATGTGAGGATGTTGGCAACAATAAGTTAAATAGAGAACTTTTAGTGATAGACATTAAAATTAATAAAAGAAAGAGAAAGTCGGAACTCTTCATAATTAATTGTAATTTGTTGCTTTATAATTATTAGTTTTGTTTTAAATCATCTTAAAAAGAAATGAAAATAATTTGGAAATAGTAAGCTGTTTGTGTATGTTTTTATTTTATCTTTTGAGGCTCTCCTCGCTACTGCACACTGTGATTCGCAACACTCATAAGTGCAGCTAAACTAGCTGAGTGTGAGTTTAATCACACTCTCAATAATCAAATACCGTTTTCAGGAATCTTGGCAATACTTTATCTATTCGATTAAGTATAATTATGTTATCGTTATTCATTAGGGTGCTACATGGTAGGTGCAGGTTAAGTCGAAGTAAATGATAAATTGAAGAAAGAAAATCAAGATGGTCAACGCTATACCTGAAGTATATACGACGTGCACGATATGCATGATTAAACATCGTGCACACATCGAAATTAGATAATACATTTGAATAATCACTCTTTGCCAAGGCCGAGGTGAAGGAACTCCTATACCGGAGTAGTCTAGTATCTTGGTGGAGAAGCAGGTTGTGTTACGAATTGAACTTTTTCTCAAAATATTCAGTTGTGAAAGCATCTTGGTTTAGCTGAAGAATGTGGGAGGCAGATGTTAAATGATTTATACATTTTGTATAAATGTATTACATGGAAAAGAACACAAAGGAACATTACAGTAACGCGCTCTTTAATAATATATTTAAGTTGTCCTTTGTTACATTTAAGGTGGCTGTATTTCACTCACTTTTCGCTCAATATACACTATTTTAATATCGGAGGGGGGGGATTTTAGTATATATATACATATATATAAACGAGCGTTGCAAATAATCTTAATAGTAAATGGATAAAAGGAAAAGTAACGAAAAGAAATTTTCTTCGATGAAGGGGAGAGAAAAGACGAAAAGTGTGAGTGTAATGAAAAGAAGTTGGAGATGACTGGACATACGCAAGATGTCAAGGTCCGTAGCATCACAGTACAACAGACAGTAGCGACACTTCCATTGCAGCGCTGTTGAGCTAGCGTGACGTTAGCACTCCTAATGTCAGGAGCATACAACTACAACACATTAACGTTATGATGTATTTTGTATTGCAAAGAAGCAGGATAATAAAAATAAGAAAAGTGCCACATCTTTGGATATAAATAGTGCAGAAATACGCACTTTTATGCTCCGTCGTTCTTGTCGCCAACTTTCAATGGCGTGTCACTACTGTATGTTGTAATATTGTGGTAGTACGTTGATGGAGATACAAGAATACGCAGGTACAAGAGTGACTTTAAGTTATTGTGAAAATATTACATAACGTAACGTTTTGAAATGTACAGGTTAAGTTGTTCGAGTGCTAAATAAATAATAGGTCTGAAATTTAAAAACTCTTTATAGTACAAAAATTAACATTGTAGTATTAGATATACGTTTAAGAAAATTTACTATCGAAGAAACATGCTTGTGATTGTATACAGATTTTTGTAGTAAATTCCTTCCACGCTGCAAGCCTTAGTCTTTTTTTACAATAAATGTAGTATTGATAAAAATTTTTTAAATGGGCATATAACATTAAAAATAAGCAGGTATAGTTAAAATTCTAAATAATAACCCGAATAGGCAAAGCTTTCTGATTAGTTAAACAAATTATATATTGATACGTTAGGTAGAATCCTGTTTTTTTTTTTTTTAATACAATGCTTTAAAATAGTCCAACAGAAACTAACCAATGCTTGGAGCAAAATATATTTTATTAAAACTGCGAATATAATTTCTCTTTAGTTGCGTTAATATAAAAATGTAACTAATACATAAAAGTATCAATTTTTCTTAGCTAAACAATTTGAGGAAAATTGAAATAGTTTTAACGGAGTCGAGGATATTTAATATCAAATGGATTCTCTTGACTCTTTTTAACAAAAGACGATTTAAAAAAGGAAGTGTTACTATAAAGAATGAAGCCTTACTGTAACTGTGCTGTTGAACGACACAATATTTATGTTACTCTCACTCCAATATGGCAATCTAATCGATTCATTGGTAATGAGAGAGTTTACAATGTACAGCTTGATTGCTTGTAAACAAATGATCTTTAATTGACAAAATTCATTCTCGAGTGAATTTACTTTAAAAACTGTTATTGGTTCACTCTCAGTACGAAGTCCCACAGAGCAGTGATGGAGTTGGTTCACTCAATAAAAAATCCCATACAGCAGTGATGGAGGTGGTTCACTCAATACAAAGTCCCACACAGCAGTGGTGGAGGTGGTTCACTCAATACAAAGTCCCACACAGCAGTGATGGAGGTGGTTCATTTTCAGTACAAAGTCCCACATAGCAGTGATGGTGGTGGTTCACTTTCAGTACAAAGTCCTACACAGCAGTGATGGAGGTGGTTCACTCAATACAAAGTCCCACACAGCAGTGGTGGACTTGGTTCACTCAATACAAAGTCCCACACAGCAGTGATGGAGGTGGTTCACTCAATACAAAGTCCCACACAGCAGTGGTGGACGTGGTTCACTTTCAGTACAAAGTCCCACACAGCAGTGATGGAGGTGGTTCACTAAATACAAAGTCGCACACAGCAGTGGTGGTGGTGGTTCTCTCAACACAAAGTCCCACACAGCAGTGATGGAGGTGGTTCAGTCTCAGTATGAAGTCCTACACAGCAGTGATGGAGGTGGTTCACTAAATACAAAGTACCACACAGCAGTGATGGAGGTGGTTCAGGCAAATCATTCATTCTGGCTGTTTGATAAATGAAATTACACAACGGATCTAAAGCATATGATGTAAAACCATCATTTGCTTGCAAGTTTTTAGGTGAATTTAAATACTAGCCCATATACGTTTTTTACCGAAAAATCGAAAAACTAGATTTTTATCTAGTAATGAAAAAAACCAACTTTTTTAAAAATTGTTATTTTTCGACAACTTTTTTTTCCATTTCTCGTGTTTTTTTTATGCTGAACACAAATATATAACTGGTTTTGTAGTAAAATTATTTTTTCAGCTCGAAAAATTCATTTTTTGCTGACATAACCAAACATAACCTAACATCCTGATTGTCTATTTTCTCAACAAAAATTCGTAATTTGCGGTAAATTCGAGGGTTTGGCCTCCGTGACGGCCTACCGGCCGTTACTCCGGCGGGAATATAGGTGAATTCGGTTTTTGTGATTAATAGTTGTTGTTTATAATGATCGCGTAATGGCCGCTAATCGCGATCCACCGTGATTGTAGTTTTTCCGTTATTTCTCGAGAAATATTTGTAATAGACCAAAATAGTTTTCAAATTTGTATTCAGCACAAAAAACACATCAAAATAAAAAAAGACGATTAAAATTGACTCAAACCATTTCCCAATAAGTATTTTGTCACAATCTTATTCACTTATAAAGTGTAACAAGCTTCATAAATGTACATTCATACTATCTTAACATTGCAAAAACAAATAAGCTTACAGTCAAACACAATGAGAAATAAAAAGACGAAACAAACATGAAAACAAAGACAGTATTTAATAAATCATATAATTATCAATAACCACGTAGTATAGAATAGTGTTTAAGGTGACTTATAACTGACTGTTGTTTGTTTTGTGTGTAATACTCAATGAAGTATAACAAAGGATATTTTGTTGTAAGGTAAATCTCAAACCAAGTGATGGATTATATATTATATAAACATTGTACATTTGACTAAAAATAACAAAAATAAGAGAATTCAATAAGGGCAATTTAAAATGTCTGACAAAAATTATTGTTTTGTATATTTTTTAGATTTTTGGACATTGTTGATCTGCCTTCAGAGGCCCTAAGGCAAAATAAAGGACACAAGATGACGCCTTCATGATATAGTGACGTCCATGGTTGAACGAGTGTCCAGATATATTCAAACTTTGTTGATTAAAAACGAAGTATTTTGTGCAAATAACTAGGTTTGATAGTTGAACAAATGTATACAACATTAAATAATAAATAGTAGCTTATCAAAGACAAGAAGTACCTCAATAGTCAAGTAATAAAAAAATAAATAAATAAATAAATAAATAACATTTTACTCCAACCAAACATAGAATCAAGAAAATAATCTGTTAGACATTTGTTCATCAGTATTTACCTTAACTGACCTGATGAACTGAAGTAAAAAAGCTCCAACGCTTCACACCAGAAGTTAGAATAAAATAGAATATTTGTGTACTGAATGGACATATACGTAAATGTAATGCAACAGATAAACTTATTAAATTATTATAATGGTTCAAATTAAAGCAGCAATTCCTATATAATTCCACATTCATACATTCAGTTATGGTCCATACGTATTTCAAGATTCAATAAGTTTTTCACATCCACACCAATGGTCTAAGCTAGATACTCCAGCTTCCATGATCAAACTGCCGAATAATTTTTCTCCTAGTTGTGGGATAAGAAATCTCCGACAGAGTAAAATGCCTCGGATATGAGAATATTTTTAATCATACCTTGAAAGATTTTGGCTCAATGTAGCTTTTATACTATATGGAAAGACTATAGATCAAGGGAGCACCTGTTTGTGAAGGAAGGTGCTCGTAAGTTTCTGTGCCATGATGTGCGACTCTATAATTATCTCTGTGCCTTGTTGGATAATAACTTATTTATTTATTCTTGAGACGCCGATCGTCAAGATATGGGCAAATATGGATTTCGAATGAGTGAGATGAGTGTAGTATTGTTACTAACTGAGTTCGACTTAGCTCAGAAAGGACTATTTATTAATAACCCAATAGCCAAGGTAACTATGGGACCTACAGCTTTAAGCGGAATCCCACGTATTTCTCTGCCTCTGGTGAGTAAACACTTTAGCATACTATAAAATGCATCCTACACTTTCATCTATGACGTTTTTTTGGTGAGGGATTTACAAGAATGTAACTGGAATTTCATAAAAATTAAAATGTGAGCTATTACAAATATCTCTAATCCATTCTCCTAAAATATAAATGCAAGGCAATTTCGACAGATTTAACGACTTAAACACGAGTTTGAAAGACTCTAGGCTTCAGTTTAGACATAGTCCTCCTTGATTTTGTTGCAGTGTAAGTAGTATTTTTACAGTTGCATGTTTAGTATCCTATGTAGGACGTTTTCACATCCAAAGAGTTACGAACGAAAACAGGTTTAGCAAAATTTTGCTCAAGGTTATCAATCAAAATCAAATCTTAAAAGTTGTTGATATATCAACGTTTTTATATAGTATTATATATCAACGTTTTATATATATAGTATTCGTCCACAGCTCACTAAATAGAAAAGGTAAAAGACCAAATCAACATTGTTCACTTTTGTGTTCTTAAGAAGATCTGCATAGAACAAAATTAACGGCAAAAATAACATTTAAATGGAGCTAATTAAAGTACCTTTAACCCTAAATCTGTATTTAAAGGTAGGGTAAAATGTTGCACTGCTGAAGATAAACATAATGTACATTTTCATTACACTCAAACGTAAAAGTTTACCTTGAGACATATATCTAGGATTAAAATAAAAGTAGAAATGCAGCAATGCTATTACGATTGTAAAACCATTCTACGTTTTAAAAAATTAATCAATATTTTCTGTTTGAAAACTGCTTAAACGGCTATTATGAACGTTTGTACTATTTCTTTGTATTTGAGTAAATATATTAAAATAATCAAATTCACCGTATTTAACATACATAATAATAAATAAATACACAATAACGTTTACTAATACATTCCAGATTCCATTTCACCCGCCATTGTAAATTTCGTGATACACCAATAAATTGTAACTTTGGTAAACTATGCAGAACGATTAACGTTTATTGGTTTACATTACTAGGATCTTGAAATATTCGATTAAACTCTGCCTTTAATAATACGTTCAATATGTGACACAATGGTCCTCTCACTGAAAAACACTCTCTATAATAATAATAGTATAATACATAACGGGTAGCTATTATAGAATATCAGCATGTTATTGGTGGATTTTTTTGCAAAAAGGAAGAAGCTGTTCTTATCGAAAAAATCTGTAATCCTTAAAAATAAATTATTAAATAACACATACAACAATGTGTGTCTACTAAAATATAATCTTTTAAACATTATGTTATTTTTACAACAGACAAAAACAAACGGATTAAAAAATTGCTGCAAATATTTCTCAAATTCTTAATTCACAAATATGCAATCAGACTGTAAATTGTTAAATAAACACAAGAGTCTTTATCACTCATCAACAATCAATACAATTTCAGAGAGTTAAATCCATACATAGAGTAAAAAAGTGCTAAATGCCGTCAATACAGTTTTTTTGTTTTTTTTTACGTATATGCATATCTTTATCTATTTATTATTATTATTTGGTAGATCCCAATCAATTCCCTATAGTTGACAGGTTTGCCAATAATACACGTATATGAGTGCAAATATCCATGTTAAAGTTGGGCATTAGGCAAGGTCGCAGGGCGGTGTCTGGGCCGTGAGGTCAGTTCTATGCCAATGCTAAGCCCGTGGCCTCGCGCCCCGGTATATATACTGGACACTGTGGTGGTTGGTGCATTAGTTGTGTGATCCTCAACCAACCTACCAACATGTACAAGGTAAAATACTTCCACTTACATTCACCCATATATTTTTAGATAGCTTATCACGAAAGATTAGCTGAATTCACATCATGAATAAATTAACTTATGTGTAATTTTTCGTTCAGTTTTTTGCTTTGTGATTTTTTTAATACTAATAGTAATGATAATAATGGTTATTTCCTTTTTATCTTTTTGTTTGTTTGGTTGTGTTTTGTTTTTTATTTCCTCCATATGCGTTAGCATAGAAAGTATTGTGATCGTAAACAAAAAGTATTTTTACATGTTGTCTAAAAATCCATTTTAAGGTTACCTGAAACCCAAAAAGTGTTTTTTCGAAAAAAAATATTGTTTAATGTCTGTCCGTATGTGTGTCTGTCTGTGTGTTAAGCACTTCACTGGAGACCAAACGGATGGATCAATTTTTATGAAATTTTGTATGTACGTACATTTAGCCAATATCTCCAGACTATTTTTTCACTTTCTTGAAATTTTAGTTTTTAAAAATATTTATAAGGAAAAACAAACAAAAATGGAATTTTATCAAAAAAGGCTCTACGATTTTGATTACATTTTCAGGGAAGATATGAATTATAATTTGAAATATCTTAGTAAAAATTGAATGTCTCTAACTTGACTACTTTTTGAGTTATGAAAACAAAATTGGAAATCAAACTGGTAATTTTCAAAGTTTTGATTTTTTTATGTTTGCTATGCGGGAAATGTTGTGCCAATTCTTTGAAACCATTCATTTTCCCTGTCTTCCAGTAGATTTTTTACTGAGTATGCCTATTCTAATGTTGTTTTGGGACAACGGTCCAAACCCATTATGCTAAATTTAGCTAGTTTGAACCCCGGTCTCATTCTAATCAAATGACCGCTTAGATCAGCATAAACTTAACATTTAGACTTATTCGTGTAAAATAATGAATAATATTATAGTGTAGAATTTTCGTATTGAGTACCGCATGCCGTTTACTCTACCAGTTCAGAGTGAAACTTACCAAGAATATAACAACTAGTTAGTCTTACTTTCAAATTTGTTAGACAGTGGCTATAATCAAAATATTGTGTTGATATTAACTAACAAAAATCAATAATCATATAAAATGTAATCGAAATAGTTATATTTGATAAGGTTTATTTAACTTAGCCACATTAATGATTTGGTTAAATGTGAGATGAAAGAAGATTTTGCATTGCAATCACTATTTCTTAACATTATATTTATGAAGTAGTGCCAGAATATTTTGCCGTTTTGATATTTGTTCAGAGGATTTTTTTAACAAGTAATCTCATTTTACAAATCGAAATATCTGATTCTAAGTTGGTTCAGTACATTTTTGAATAGTTTTGATTCAATATTTGTTTACTATAAAATGAGATAAATGATTTTTTTTAATCATGTCTTAGTAATCCATATTATCAGTATCATATTAAAAAATATCAATCTTCTCCTTTTAAAGTACGAGTGTAAAACTCAATACTCTTGCAATTGGTAAATTATTCAATGCTATAATATGTATTCATCAATTTATATTCAGTTAATGGTTTCAAAACGTTTAAAGCAATAAAAATTGTTAGTGTACTATATTTATATTCTTGTATTGTATATTGTGTGTTGTAACAGATAAGTAATAATATTAACACTTACAAATATCCAATTCAGATATTTCAACATTTAGGAAAACATTTGTGATCCACTTTCTCCTCTTACAATGTCAGTAAGTTGTTTCTTATAAAATATTATAAAACATTAAATGAATCATATGTCCTTTTAGTATACTATGTTACTGACATATTTTGTCAGCAAAACTTGGTATTGTAAAATTTTATGATATCACATTTTTATGAAGGGATGTAACTTTTAGGGCTATGCATTTCACATTCTTGAGATTTTTCCTAACTATTAAGAATCCTCTTTGTGTTTCAGTTCTTGGTTCTCGCCGCCACTTTGGCTGTTGCCAACGCTGGTTACCTCGCCGCCCCCGCATACGCCCCCGCTGCCTATGCCGCCCCCGCCTACGCACCCGCTGCCTACCATGCACCCGCTGCTGTCACTTCTACCTCCGCTAACATTCTGAGGACCCCCGGCAACCTGGGACAGGTCTCCACCTACACCAAGACCATCGACACCCCTTACTCCAGCGTGCGTAAGTCTGACGTCCGCGTCAGCAACCCCGGCTACGCTACATACGCCGCTCCTGCTTACGCCGCTCCTGCCTACGCCCCTGCTGCCTACGCCGCTCCCGCTTACCACGCCCCCGTCGTTGCCGCCGCCCCCGCTGCCTACGCCGCCCCCGCCGTTGCTCACGGAGGTCTCCTGGGAGTTGCCTACTCCGCCGCCCCCACTGTCGCTCATCTCACCTTCGACGGATACGGTGTCCACTACGGATACTAAGGAACATCACCAAGACCACTTGTACATACATCATTCATCTATTTATTACATTTAATTTATTAAACCAAAATAAATGAAAGAGGATTGTGCTAAACCTACGGACAATATTTATTGATTCCAAGACTTAAACTTATTTAGTTGTAATTTACTTTCACAATATTGGGTGTATTTGTTATACATTGTGAAATATTCTTTTTATAAGAACATAGTATTTCCTGAAGACAAAAATACTAGATCCTACTAAATCATCAATATCTATTTAGTATAACCAAGAAATGTACCTAGGAGGAAATCAATTGATTCAGAACTCAGATTCTTTATTTTAAACAGATACATCTGCATAATTGCGTCATAATATTTACATTTTTCACACTTTTAAAAAGATTACAACTATTTTTACACTGGTTTAAAAATTTAAAAACAAAATACAAGATTGCAACAAAAGCATATGAAAATTCTTAGTTACATTATGTAGACCTAAATTACCAACTCTTAAAGGTGTCCGTCTACCTAACTAACTATATATAACCAATCAGATGTTTTGCAGGACAAAAAATCCCCTACACTGTAGAAGGATTTCTCAATGAGCAAACATTTTACCCCTCTCTCGAACCTTTTAAGGTCACGTTCGGATTTGAGGACCTCAGGTAGTGCATTAAAAAGCTGAATTCGTCTATACTTTAAATGTTTTTCAAAAAAACTGGTTCTATGAGGGGGGACACTAATATTATTGGTTAATATTAAATAATACTTACTTTGCTTATGAGCATCAAGAAACAACTGGGGATTCTTCTTTACAAAAGTAACACAACTGAGTATATACAGACAGGGGATTAAAAACAAGTCAATTAATTTTGTTTTATATTTACGTGTACTTGACAGCTTCAACTAGACGATAAGTAATACATAGGAATAGATCACAAGACTAATACCCTAATACTTTATGTAACTGTTTGCCCTGTCCCTTTTCATTATTATTCATAATTCATCTCTAAGGCACCGATCGTAAAGATATGGGCGAATATGAGGAGTGAATGAGAGTGATGAGTGTAGATGAATGAGTGTAGTCATTGTTACTATCTGAGTTAGACTTAGCTCAGAAAGGACTATTTATTAATAGCCCAATAGCCAGGGCAACTATGGGACCTACAGCTTTACGTGGAATCCGAACCACGTAGTGTTGGTCTGATTTTCAGCTAACTGACAAGTCTGACACTCAGTTTTCTTCCCTACACAACATCTGAAGCTTGACTACCATTCAACACGGACACTCCAGACTTATCTAGTAGTATCTACGTTGATGACAATCATCGAGCGGACGCCGTGTTGGTATTAAGAGAGCCGAGCATGGAACCTATCGTCTACAATCTCCCAAACACTTTGTCCCCAAGTAGCTGGGCAACGGCACTGCGCCACCAGTGCCGACTGTTTTTTTCTGTCTAATTATTTTCTGTCTAAATATATTATGCTGAACTAAGCTTGGTATGCGTAGTCCCTCTTTTTAAATATTCTTCATTATATATTGGGTAATTTTAAGATAAAGTTTTACCATTTTGTGTACATTAGCAAGTTGAATTTGTAGATAAATTATTGTCATTGATACTAAGATTTTCAGCATACAAACCCAGGTCTGCGAGATTAATTATCTAAAATAACGAATCGCATCTACAGGAAATATTTTGCCAAGTCGTTTTCGCAATTTAATCAGTTTAGACTTTTTACAATTGATTTTTACTGTGAAAAGCACGATTTAAGTTATATTTGATAAGTTTCAAATAAATTATACATCAAATAACACTAAAGATTTGAAATATACTATTTTGTTATATTTTATGTTAAAAAAATACCAACAGTAAATCAGCAATGCAGTAGAAAGTGTTCACTGATGAGTTAAATTATTCATTCATTATTATTCATTATCAGTAAGAGACCGATCGTGAGATATGGGAGAATATGAGGGGAGAATGGGTGTGATGAGTGTAGACGAATGGGTGTAGTAGTCATTGTTACTAACTAAGGTCGAATGTTTCTCAAAATAGATATTTATTAATAGCACGATATCTAGGGCAACTAGGGACCTTCAGTATTACGTGGAATTCGAACCATGTAGTGTTGGTCTGATTTACAGCTAATTGACAAGCCTGACACTCAGTTCTGTTACTACATAACATCTGAACTTTGATTACCATCAAACATGGACATTCTAGACTTCTCTAGTAGTGTCCACTTTAATGGCAATCATTTAGCGGTCGCCGTGTTGTTATTAGAGAATCGAGCATAGAACATATCACCTACAATCTCCTCGACATTTTGTCCCAAGTAGCTGGGTTACAAAACTACGCCATCAGTGCCGACGTTATAGTAAATCAAAATTTAAATATGTCAGAAAAACAAAAACTAACTTATAACCATCTTAGATATCTGAGAGAGCAGTTTATTACAGAAAAAGTGTAGTCAGTGGGAAAATCCCGTCCCTGGGGACTAAAGTGTCTTCCCATTTCAGATTAGAAACGAGGAAAGACCCCGTCAGGGAAGAGAAACGGGAATACCATTACTATAGTGAAGTGAACCAATGGTAGTTTTGCTGAGTTGATAGCATTGTGTAGTCCATCTCATTTGAGCTGAAGTGAGAAAAGCTTTTAATGGTTAGGTAAATATGTCATCCCTTTTAGTTTAACAATGAACTATAAACAGTGTATGCAAGTGTACTTCATTTAGTGATTGTTGTACATGCGAATAATTTTGCCGAGAAATTCAACAGTTGGACTCTGCAGACTGCTTGTTGTGCTATTCCTGTTGCTTATCCTCATTTTACACGCAATGGTATGGGATACTTTCATTCCCATTTGTAAATAGTATTATCTGGTATAATTCTTAAAAATGGATAAATGGTATTTAAAAACTTTAAATATTAAGTTTCGTCTTTCAAAGAACACGGTACAAAATATATATTAAATAAAATAACGATAAAATAAACTGAACGAAGGCAATTAGTTATTTTTTCCCATTATGCTTGACGAAAAAAGCGACAGTCAAACTATTGAATTTCTAAACTAAAAGGGATGACATTGTACCTAACTATCAAAAGCTTTTCTCACTTCAGCTGAAATGAGATGAACTACACAATGCAATCATTTCAGCAAAACTACCATTGGTTCACTTCACTATAGTAATTGTATTCCCGTTCTCTTCCCTGCCGGGTCTCTTCTCGTTTCTTATCTGAAATAGGAAGCCACTATAATCCCCAGGGAAGGGATTTTCACTGACTACATTTCTGGTAATGGTTCACCTGCCCACCCATACATGAACCATGGTAATAGCGACCCTGCCCACCCATATATGACCGGTGGTAATGGTTCACCTGCCCACTTATACATGAACGTTGTTAATGGTTCACCCATACATGAACGGTGATAATGGTTTACCTGCCCACCCATATGTGAACCATGGTAATGGTCCATCTGCCCACCCATACACGAACGGTGGTAATGGCACACCTGCCTACCCATACATCAACGGTGGTAATGACACACCGGCCCACTCATACATGAACGGTGGTAATGGATCACCTGCCCTTCCATACACGTACGGTGGTGATGGCACAACTGCCCACCCATACACGAACGGTGGTAATGGCCCAGCTGCCCACCCATACACATACGATGGTAATGGACCACCTGCCCTCCCATACATCAACGGTGGTAATGACACATCTGCCCATCCATACATCAACGGTGGTAATGGCACACCTGCCCACCCATACATCAATGGTGGTAATGACACACCGGCCCACTCATACATGAACGGTGGTAATGGATCACCTGCCCTTCCATACACGTACGGTGGTGATGGCACAACTGCCCACCCATACACGTACGATGGCAATGGTCCACCTGCCCACCAATACACGTACGATGGTAAAGGCCTACCTGCCCTCCAATATACGAATGGTGGTAATGGTCCACCTGCCCACCCATACACGAACCGTGGTAATGGCTCACCTGTCCACCCATACATGAACGGTGGTAATGACACACATACCCACCCATATAAGTTACAACGGTGGTAATAGCCCACCAGCCCACCCATACACGAACAGTGATAATGGCTCACCTGCCCACCCATACATGAATGGTGGTAATGACACACCTGCCCACCCATACATGAATGGTGGTAATGGCCCACCTGCCAACCCATACACGTACGATGGTAATGGCCCACCTGCCCACTAATACACGTACGGTCGTAAAGGTCTAGCTGCCCACCAATATACGAAAGGTGGTAATGGTCCACCTACCCACACATAAATGAAAGGTGGTAATGACACCCACCCATACATGAACCATGGTAATGGCCCACCTGCCACCCATAAAACCACCACCTCTTGGATATTTAGTGGTTATGATATCTAGTTGGCTTTACAATCATGGTTTGTATATTTCTCAGCATTGGCGCTACTTGTTCCCTCTCCATTAACTATACAAAACTCTTACCACCGAGTACGTCGTCTCTATGGACTCCATAATTTCCTTCAACAAGCCACCTTCCTTGCTTGTTCTTCATCCTTGCACCAGTAGAAGGCCATTCCTGTTCTTGAGGTTTGTGTAAGTGGGCCTATTACAAAATTAGTGTATCGTTCTCGCAACTGTACCCGAGGTCAAGGGAAGACGCGCATGTGTAGAAGTCTGTTCAAACAACGTAACATTCTTATTTACATTTTCTGTAATGTTGTTTATATATGGAT
>JAQJVL010000006.1:274715-353274 GCA_035578905.1 Stictocephala bisonia
ATACTGTAAACGTACCACACTGTAAACGTACCACACTGTAAACGTACCATACTGTAAACGTACCATACTGTAAACGTACCATACTGTAAACGTACCATACTGTAAACGTACCATATTATAAACGTACCATACTGTAAACGTACCACACTGTAAACGTGCCTCACTGTAAACGTACCATACTGTAAACGTACCATATTGTAAACGTACCATACTGTAAACGTAACACACTGTAAACGTACCACACTCTAAACGTACCACACTGTAAACGTACCACACTCTAAACGTACCACACTGTAAACGTACCATACTGTAAACGTAACACACTGTAAACGTACCACACTCTAAACGTACCACACTGTAAACGTACCACACTGTAAACGTACCACACTGTAAACGTACCACACTGTAAACGTACCACACTGTAAACGTACCACACTGTAAACGTACCACACTGTAAACGTACCACACTGTAAACGTACCACACTGTAAACGTACCATACTGTAAATGAGTTTAAACAAGTTTGTGTTATCTTGGTAATATTAGTACTTTTTTACGAAGTCTAAATTCTTAAAATAGAGCCTCTTTCAACTCAAATTATTAGACTACTCAAATAAAATTAATCAAATCATAAAATAAGTCAGCATAATACTACGGATATTATAACTACTTTGTAATAATGGAAATTAAATAAAAAATTTAAGAAAAATTCGTTTTCTTTACTCCATTTGAAGTATTATTTTTATAAGTAAATATAGCTTTTTTTAAACAAAATTATTTTATTAATACTGATTATTAATATTATTATCCAACAAATTACCATATATATACGTTGCTAGATCAGATATTATAATAAATATTAAATTATTATTGTTACTGAGTATTAATCAAACTGATAAAGTTAATACAAATATTTATTATAAAATATGTGCAATCTGGCCACAGCTAAAATAATTTTGTTGTTGGCTAAATATAATATCAGTTGTAATGTACGTTGATTTCATAAACTGTTGTATGCCAGCTTTGTATTTAGTTTCATTAGCAAAATAAAGCTGTTAAAATAATTATTCTACAATTAGGTACTTTTATAACCTCTTATATCTGTAAAACTAAAGATGGTTTTACGAGACCGAAATCTTGATTATAAAAATCACAGAAGATTGCTAAGTGTTATCTTTATATACAAAATAAAGCATTTCCTCTGCAATACTTTTAAGTAAAAGTGTCTGGCTATATCTTTACACTACATTCTCTCAACAGATAAATTGCCATTTTGCGGAAATTTGCACAGACTGTTTCAACGCTCCTCGCTCGCCAATTTTGTGGATGTAGCTTTAACAATTAAATATTTATTTGACGTAGGTAACACATTTTATACATAGTGTGTTATATGTATAGAATGCTAATACAACTTTCTTGATTTTGCATTATGTAAGTTGATAAGTTAATAGAACATCTCTCTCATGTTTACTTGAATTCATTTTCGAAACAGAAACATACCTCAAAATGGTAGTTATTGTAATAGAGTACAGTCCCCCACGTTATATCGTCTTAAACCTGACATAGCTAATTGCAGAAAACTGTCACAGTAAAACTTGACAGATGTAAGAACTTGATGAAAAACCTAGTATGGTTTATGAATTTGTCAAAAAGAATTTTACTGTACAGTTACAATTGATCAGAATTTTATATACATTAATTAAAAATGTATTTATAATTTTATTTAGTTATTTATTTATACAAAAGTAACGCAGGTCAAATTTTAAAAAGTAACGTGTTAGCCTCCCTAAAATCTGGGAGTAGCAAACATGGCTCATCACACGCGATCACCACAATGTTTGTTTAATTTGACATTTATACTCTATTAATGTTGTATTTAGTGACATTTAACATTTTTGTAATTTGAATCAAAGTGTAAAATGTGGATTAAGAAATTATTAATTCTATTTGTATTCATCAGAATTTCTTCATTATTAAAGGATAACTTTTTCTTTTCGAGCTCAACTAGTCTTACTTAGAAGTAAAATGTCTAAAAAGAACATTCATATGTACCTTAATTAATAATTGATTCATAAGTTCAGATACTAAGTTGGATGGTAAGTGATTGGAGAGTAAGTTTTGTAAGTGGATTATAAGGCTTATATATGCTAGGGAAAATTACATTGAAAAAAAAAAAACTAAAACAATCCTCTTTGTGTTTCAGTTCTTGGTTATCGCCACCACTTTGGCTGTTGCCAACGCTGGTTATCTCGCCGCCCCCGCATACGCCCCCGCTGCCTATGCCGCCCCCGCCTACGCACCCGCTGCCTACCATGCACCCGCCGCTGTCACTTCTACCTCCGCTAACATTCTAAGGACCCCCGGCAACCTGGGACAAGTGTCTACCTACACCAAGACCATCGACACCCCTTACTCCAGCGTGCGTAAGTCTGACGTCCGCGTCAGCAACCCCGGCTACACTACATACGCCGCCCCTGCTTACGCCGCTCCTGCCTACGCCCCCGCTGCCTACGCCGCCCCCGCTTACCACGCCCCCGTCGTTGCCGCCGCCCCCGTTGTGAAGGCTGCCTATGCCCCCGCTGCCTACGCCGCCCCCGCCGTCGCTCACGGAGGTCTCCTGGGAGTTGCCTACTCTGCCGCCCCCGCTGTCGCTCATCTCACCTTCGACGGATACGGCGTCCATTACGGATACTAAGGAATATCACCAAGACCACTTGTACATTCATCATTCATCTATTTATTACATTTAATTTATTAAACCAAAATAAATGAAAGAGGATTGTGCTAAATTCATGGACATTATTATTTATTAATTCCTTTTTCCAAACATTTGAAGTTGTGATAAACTTAGTTTTCCTTTTGAAGCCTGTAATGTATTAAAGGTTGGATTTTATAACTTAAAAGTCAAGGGTAGGAAACCAAATTAAAACAATTCAGATGTGGGCCATATCATTTGATTAAATCAATGATTTAAATTTTCACTAATATTTTTTATTGTGATTAACTTTTAATAAAGTTTTATAATTACATATTTTTAATAAGTATTTTCATACTTATGAAAATGACATTACTTAAATAAGTTAGTCAGATAAGAAACTTATTTAAATTTCTACGTTCGAAAATTCTTACTTTGACATTAGGCCTGTATTTTTCCCGATTCGATAAATTTTATAAATAATACTTAAACAAATATTATTTAATAATTTTGGTGCATAACAATTTGCTGACAATGCTTCCTTTTCTTTAAATTATTTAGGTTCATTGTACCTTACAGTTCTGTGCTGATCGTCAAAACTGTACGGGGTCAATTATAAGAAATTATCACCATAGTGATAGTTTTGAGTGTGACAAGAAATGAAGCCAATCACACACACACTATGTAGTTTTGAGTGTGATTAGTTGGGGTGTGGTAGCAGGTAAGCCACCTTATCGAGTGTATTAAGGCCAAATACTTGGCCCTGATACCCACAACTACCAGTCATGGATAATGGGTTATGGACGACCACGTTGACCAACTAATGTACAGCTAATGAAGACAGCCTGGTGCTAAGGTCACGTGCTGTAGGTCACAATAATTGTAAGGTTGCAGGGGATCGAACAGTACTTCTTGCTCATTGAACAAATATGAAATATATTATTACGCCTACTGCCCAATTATATTTATCGAGTATTTTACAATAAATATCGGTGTAGGTAAGTATTTGTAAAAGATCTCTTAGGGATCCATTATCTATAAGTTGTCTGCTGACACCAAAATATCGTCAGAAAAGGTCATTTATCAATATACCACTAATAACATAATACTCTTTATTATTTGAATGGTTTAGACACCTGAGTTTATGGTGATATCAGTGTTATGCTCTATGCCCAGGACGAATTAAGCTCCCTTGGACACCAAGGCCCAATAAAATTTGCACCCCTTTTCGAAAAAAAAAAAATACATATATATATTTTTAATGATATATAAAGATCATGTATAATGGCAGTATTACAATATTGAATATAACATCTATTGACGACAATATCCGATTATGAATCCACCATTTAAAGTGCAGTGTGATTTTACCTCCTCAGACACCTAACGTTGAACAAAAAGGATCGACCGGTTTTCACTCCAACAATACTTGACCATCCAGATTTGGTTTGTTTCCTGAACTTTCTAGTCAACGTGTAAACATTAAAACGAGTGTATTCTGAGGTGAAATTATTGTGGTAAATTACTTAAACAAATATTGACTCAATAAGCATTGTTTATCCCGTGATAATGTGTCAATAAATAATCCTTGAGTGGATAACAGAAAAAATCAACTATGCATTAACTGTATGAATGATTTGTTTATATTTTGGTTATCTCTAAAGTGGAATAAAAAAAGCACTTGTTTACATACATTTCCAAAGTGATAACCCATTAGTGGTTAAATGATGTACAATGGTCGTTGCCTTAAGTGTTTACTATCAATCTAAAACTTGTGATTGTAGAGCGTACTTTTTAAAATACTGAAAGACGTTATTAAAAAGAATACGTTGGCCTTAAAAAGTGTGTGTGTGTGTACGCGCGCGCGCGCGCCCGTGCGTGTGCGTGTGTGTGTGTGTGGGGGGGGGGGTGCGCGCTGAACCTTAGAAAGGACAATTTACCAATAGTCCAGTAGTCAGGCCATCTACAGGTTATTATGGAATACGAACCACGTTCTACTGGTTATATTTTCAGCTAACTGAAAAGTCTGATTCTCAGTATGTTTCCCTCAACAATTGTTACTATTTTTACTATGTATGTTATTTCCATTATATTAATTTTATATTTTGTAGTAATATTTTGTATAAGAATATATATTTTACTCAATATATTCAATTTCGAGGCATTTTATTATCAGTAACAATGCCATTGTACAGAAGTCGATACTTTAAAAAGGTCGTGTTGTAATGTACACTTTTCAGTTAATTACCTGTTCTTTTTATAAATTCATGCTCAAGTTAGTTAACATAGGAGTCAGGAGCTCATTTAGTCGTACCAGTATTAGAGGTAACTAACTACTAGTGGTTCTCATTACCGGAGTTATGTATGAATGGCTAAGCTCGAAACCTGATTCAGCCGATTTCTGTTTCTGTTCCAGCTCGAACATGTGTAATTCCAAGTTTAGAATCCCATAATTAACAGACAGTTAATGCTTCACTCTTTGAATAAATGACACGCGCAAGACTGCGGCCTATGTGAAATGCCAAGTGAAGTTTCATAATATATTTCCTTATTATAATATATGAAATATATAATAAGGAAATGTAAATAAATGAATGTTGGTATTGAATGCAACTTAAATTATTTTGTTTATCATACTTATAGTTTACTTTACTTATACGGCGAGTTTTAATACGCCGCAAACTTGAAGATACAAAAAACTTTGAATAGGAGTTTTAACCTATTTATAAATGTTGGTAAACATTTAAATTTAGCCACCATATTTTAATATGGACCAACATAGACATGAATATAATATTTTTATACGTAGTTTTTTACAAATGAATACCTCAAAGACTTATTTATGTTTGGTTTTCTTATCAAATAATTGTTAAATCACCTTTTATTTAAAGTGATGATAAAGTTGTTTAATAATACCTTTACCTTTAACATACATGTTACAACAAACATGTAAAAGATATCATTAACTTTACAATGGTATCATTAACAAATAAAACTTAACGAAATTAAGTAAATGAATCAATTGATTTACATAAAAATATTTCATTACTGAGAAGGAAATAACTTTTAGAAATTACACCTTATAACGTACAGGTAACTACTGTTGACGCAGAAATTATATATACTCCAAACACGGCAACATTGCGCTGACTTCCCGACACTGACAAGTCGCTTCTTTACAGCAATACGCCATTTCAAACAATTTAAAACCAATGTATTCACAAGTTTTATAAAAGTAACATATCACAACTATTTATTGTATAAGAATTACAACAAGAACAAGAAATTAATATTTCGGTCATTAGAAGCCGAGAAAAGCGTTAAGCTGATGTAATTTCAGATTAGAGTGCAGTTAATGTTCTGTGCTTGAACAATGATAAAACTCAAAATATTGTATTTGTGATTAAAAACAATGGGCCTAGTGAGTTTTCTAATAATGTAAAATGTTTATGTGTGACAGTACAATCAAATACCAAATGTACTGACTATTTTATACTTTTGTTCATATTGACATGTTGTGTAACAAAGTATCTATTTTTATGCTTAGGAAATTCAGTAGGAAATATGCTTGATATCAGTACGAATGATATAAAATCTAAGAGATTTGTTAAACGTTTGCTGACAAAGTTATGATTATATAATATCCGGTGAATTTGATGAAGATCTTACTTTGGAATCAAAATGTAATTAGTTTAATGCGTTTTAAATCTGAGAAAAGTGTACATTTATTTGAGAAAAGTGTACGTTTGCATTTTGAACATTTTGTGATCTTCCATTGAGGTTAATACTTATTTTAACTTTACTGTAACATTTTATTGACTATTATCATACTGTTTTGTAATATCCTATCCTATACGGCATTAAAGAATCTTGAATTTATTTTACATTATATTTCATCTACTGTAAAGTATTGTATAAGTATCATACGTGTTTAGCATATATTTGTAAACACATCTAAGTGTATACTTTAACACACATTTAAAAATTAATTACTTGTTGAATTATTTTTTTACTTATAAAACTAATATCTACGGGTACAGATTTTAATAAGAATCCCTACAAAATTTCTTTATTTCTTTATTTATCATGACAAAATGAAGTTAGTGTATTTACAAAAATACTGGCTTGAATTAAGAAAACTATGAAAAAAATAATGAATGACAAAACATTTAGCTTCTTTTGCTGGACACTTAATTCTGGCATGTTTTGGTCTTCCACAGAAGTAACATTTTTATTTGTGGCAACAGCTAAAGTCTCTGTACACGAATTGCATCCAGTTTCGTTAGTTAAAACAGTGCCATTTTTGTTCAGTGTTAGAAGAGCATTTACAAATTTGTCTGTATTCAAATAAGAACTTGATTGATTCATAAAGTATACGAAAGTATGAAGTTATTGTGTGTTTTTATTTTTTTTATTTTTTTACAAATAAAACTTCACTTGCCAGTTTACATGGGGCTGTGCGTGAACTTTATTCAACAAGTGAAGTACTGACTGTTATCTCATTGGGAATACAAACTTTGAACCTTGCTCTGCGCAATCCGCAGCATTAGCCACAGAACTAATAGTTACAGGTATTATTGCTTTTATACAGTTCATGGATTATAAATAGATATTAATGAATATACAAGACTATTAAAATATAAATGAAATGTTATGTATTTTTCATGCCACTACAAATTTATGATTGTTCAATCTCATAGCTTGTTCAATATCATATATTGTTATGGAGGACATTGATAAATAAGGATTGTCGTGACAGGTATTTTACATAGTTGTGAAACATACTCTTTCTTATGGAGGGATTGCCAATCTTAGATGAGTACTTTTATTAGTTATACCATATTTGATCAAGACAAGCAGTTCATTGAAAGAAAGTTCTTACATAAAATATAAATAAAAAAGTATGCGGGTCTTCTTGTACCTCAGAATGTAGCCGGTAAAAATACCCACTTACAATTTTCAGTACCTACTCAAAATGTGATGTAAACCAAAACTATCTCCGAATGTTTCTTCACTTACGAAAAATCCGTATCTACAAAGTACACCTTATTTACTGAGTTTCCTATGTCACTGCCATGTTTTATATGTACTGAATTTAACTGGACTGAGAATAGTCAGGAAGTCTCTGGAAGTCGTCAGAGTGTACGACACAGTGAGGATCATTGAGTACTATTGTTGCACAGGCCTTAGTCGGTAGGCACCACACACATCACATGCGATAGTTGGTAGTATGTTATCGGTTTAACTTGCTCACAGAAGACAACTGACGATAATAATGGGCAAGTAAACTATCACCAGCGTGAGCGGAGAGGGCTAAAATTTTACGTCACAGATTTCAAACAGACTATCACACTCCCAGCAAATCTGTAACATTCAGCAGATTTTAAAATCGGCGGCAATAATTTTAATCACCTGTGTGCACAGCCTCACTTAAAACTATTTTGCAAATATTGGGGATTAATCACTAGTTTCGCCTAGTCTAAAGAATTTTCCTCCCTGTCTAACAATTGTTCATAGAGATGTTCCGTAAATGACGACATGTATATCTTTTTATTTATTATAAATAAATAGGGCATATGAGCATGTGCTATCCTTGACAGATCTGTGGTTATGGAGGTCGTTGGCCACTCATAAGTTAGGATTTTCGTGACAGGTATTTTGAATAAATCTAAAAATATCACTTATAGAATTTTTATAATAGAATACCAAGGTATAATAAAAGGTCTATGCTTATAGCCTTCTTTTCTATGTACCGTGGTACCATAGACATTCTATAGAAGGCTATGGTGGTACACAATACCAGTGGAACTACTCTATGATACAGGATTGCCAATTGCCATAATAATTTTTCAACAAATACCGGCAAATGGTAAATCAAAATCAAACAGAAACAATCTCAAACAGTCAGTGGAGGTATCATTATCAGTTAGATTTAATGAGCAAAGGACATTCTAAAAATTAAACCTCATGCCAAGCTGTGGGCCTACTTTTTAGTTCAATAACTTGTTAATTGTGACAATTAAGCCGATTGGAGTGAATTGTGAAGTGGACCTTGCCGACCGTTAAATTGTGTTCTGCTGCATCATACTTAGATAACCTTATTCTTGATTAATTACTAGTTATTAACAAATCTTCTTTGTTGATAAGTTCTTCAAAGTTTGAATAAGATTATCAGGATATAGAGACAAAACAGGCTCAGGTAAGATTAACAAGTTTAGTTATCAGAAGCATGCCAAAAAATATGTATTGGCATGACTTGAACCATAACCTAGCACTAGCAGTTGAAACTCTTTCACCTGGTTAGTATGCCTGATCAGAAGTGGTTCTCAATCACATTCAAATTGTAATTATTTGGTAGGTAGGCCTATGCAGTGTTATTTAGCCCCTTAAATTACGGAATTGTTCTCTTTTACAGGTATAAAACAATTACACAAGGCCTAGTCAGTATATTTCTAAACCTAGGAGTAGACCTACAATTATTCCTAGCCTAGCTTTTATTCAACAGACAACTTATATTTTTACGGATTAAAACCTCATGCTTTTCAAAATATTTCTTTTAGTTCAATTGGTTACCATGCAGTTTCAAATCACTTCAAACAAATTAAAATTTGCTGTTTCAAAGTGGTTGAAATCGAGTTAGATTATTAGTAGAGCATTTTCAGAAAACTCGTCAATCCCTGGTAAAATGGAAAATGTGTTATTTTAAATGAAAATTAAAACATGTCTTATTGAAAAAAAATCAATGCTGGTATATTTGAAATTTTATTTGTAGTTTATATGAGATTTTATGCTGAACACAAATATGTAACTGGTTTTGTGGAAAATTAATCATTTTCACCCCTTAAAACTCTTCACAAACCCATCCCACAACTCCTTCACTAAAACTTGTGGACTTGCAATTGGCTGTTAACGTGCCTGGCCCCTGGGTAGGCGTGTTTTTAAAATATGTCAAAATAAGTTTCAAAGTTGTGCTTAGTGATTATAAAAATTTCATAACTATCAAAAAAAAAAAAAAGAAATTAAATAAAAAATATTTAAGTTGTGAATTGGTTTTTCGTCATAGACTAATTTCTGCTGATTAAAAAGTATCTATTGTAAAAATAAAGGACATTTTTTATCCATTTCGGACAAAGATGTCAAAGTCTGTTAGGTGAGTAGGGACTGCATCGGATAGGCCTATCATTCACTTTAACTTGATTTTTTTCTACATTTTTTGTGACTGGGTGCTACAATCATACTGTGAAATATGTTAGGTCCAATTAAAGGTAGTATAGGTCTGTAATAAATTCAAATTTTCAAATTCAAATTTCTTTATTGTCCAGAAAACAATACATTTACATGAAGTAAAGTCTGTTATAGACATTGTCAGATTGGTTTATGAACTAATACTATAAGCTTACATTAATAACAAGAATATTGTCTGAGAACATGAATAAACAATTCATTGGATTAGAGATAACTATGTTAAAGGTACTTAAAGCTAAGAACATAAAGATTTGTTTCTTAAAAATTATGGTCATAATATTCTTCAATGGTGTAAAAACAGTTTTTTATCAACAACCTTTTAATGACAATCATAAATTTATTTATTTCTAACATTCTTACTGAAAATGGTAACTTATTGTATAGTTTAATTGAAGAATGTTTGAAGCTTTTTAAAGTTTTAGAGTAATGACAGAATTCTTTTCTTACATTGTTTACATTTCTAGTGTTGTGGCTATGTACATCAGAGTTCAGGAGAAACTTACACAAATTTTTCTTAACGTATATGAGACATTGAAATATGTATATGCAAGTGAAGGACATGACATTAAGCCTAATAAATAAATCTTTACAATGACTCCTAGCTGGTGCTTTACAAATTAGCCTAATCGCCTGTTTTTGAGCAATAAAAACATTATTTGAAAGCTAATTGTTACCCCAAAGAATTGTACCATAGGTAAGATGTGAGTGGATGTACCCAAAATAAACTGAGAGCAATACATTCTCATTTACAGTTGATTGCAGCTTCCTAATCATAAAGATGCCTCTTGAAATTTTGGGAAGTATATAATTAATATGAGCATCCCAACTCAGATTATTCTGCAGTAGTATACCTAAGAATTTAACAGGTTGAGTGGAGCAGTTGGTTACAGAGTTTCCATAAGATATTACTAATTCCTGAGTTTTCTCTAAGTTTATGGATAAGCTGTTTGAATTACACCAATCATACAAGACATCAACTCTATATAAAGTATTAGTATCCACATTATTAAGACTTGAACAAGCACTTATACAAATATCATCAGCATAAATATAACAGTTTATAGACTTTGATATGCCTACTATGCTTTCTGGAAGGTCATTTATATACAGGATGAACAGAAGTGGCCCCAGAATAGATCCTTGGGGAACACCATAGTTTACAGGTAAAATCTTTGAGTAAGAATTATTGAAAAAGACTGTTTGGGTTCTGTTGGACAAGTATGATTTAATTAGTTTAGCAGCGATTTCCGAGAAACCGACTGTTTTTAATTTAAGTAAAAAGGTTTTGTGGCACACTGTGTCAAAGGCTTTTGACATATCAAAGAATTTAGCCCCAATAGAAAGCTTGTCTTCTTTTGCTTCAAGACAGTCTTGAATAAATTTCATGACTGCATCACAGGTTGATAAATTCTTTCTAAATCCAAATTGGCTTTTTGATAGCAGCTGATTAGTTTCAAGATATTTCATAATTTGGACACCCATTAGTTTTTCAAAAACTTTGGATAGTGTTGGAACTATAGAAATTGGTCTATAATTACTTGGGAGGTTTTTATTACTCTTTTTGTGAATAGTAATTACTTTAGATACCTTTAATTTCTATAGCTTAGAGAGGGGAGACTTTAATTAGCGGTATACGGTTGTATGTATCGATATTGATTTATTTTGCTGTATAAGTACTTGATATTGTAGGCCTACATAGTACAATATTTAGGCTATGTTACCAAGCCCTCTTGTGCCCTCATAGTTGTAGGGGAGCACTGCTATGGTCTTACAGCCTATAGTATGCCTGTAAAAAGTAACAGAACAGCAAACTCGTACACACAGAGGATAAGTTGATAAAGGCTTGGTCTTCCTATATGATTGGCTAATGCTGAAATCAAATCAAAATACAGTGTTGGTGGTTGTACATAAGAATAATGGTTATTTATCAGAATATATGTTGTTTACATTTCCTAATAGCCAACCGATTCGAGTGATAACAGATGCATATGAAAGGACTTGCTGCTCTGAGACCAATATGAATGTTGTACATCAAGTAGTTCTTGAGTAAATGACAATGAATGGGAGAAATGAGTGAATATTGAGGCTGAGTTGATTGTTATTTGATAACTTCTCCTGGGACTCAACCAATTTTAGTGATCAAAAAGGTTTCATAATGAGTTTGATTTACCAAGTGACTTGTATAAACAAAGTGTGATAATTAGCGCCTCTGAGGTATAGATTTTGAACCTAATAATCAGTTTGTTCAGGATTATTTTTAATATAAAGGTCATTGATAGTATGAAGAGAATCAAACACTCCAGTAATTATTGGTTTTTATTTTGTAAGTCAGAAACTAACTTTCCATTATGATGAGACAACATAGATTCTATAATTTGTGTTTTCATTTATTTTTATTTTATTTTTGTGCTATAAAACAGGTTATAATCTAATTACGTTATAGTTCACATATGATAACAATTTAATAGTAGTTTGAAATCAGTCCAAGTCCATCAGTCTTCAATACGACTTCAGCACAAATTTGTAACAATAATATAATCTCAATATAAATAATAACAACAACAAATAAATACAACATACAAAATTAATAACAATAAATATATAACTAACAATAGACAATAGCTTAGTCTACATCGATTACATAAATAACAGTTTTAATGATTAATAAATAAATAAGTATGGTAAGTGAAAAATTATAAGAGAAAAATTACTCTTGGTACAGAGGTTTAAACTTATTAAATTTACATGGCAACAAGGAAAATGTTTTATCTTAAAAAACTTTCAAACTATCAAAATGAACATCAATGTCGGACCTATTTATAAGCATTGAATTGTAACTTCTCATCATCCGAAACAGAGGAAAGAACGATAGTGTCACTGTGTGAGAGTGGGGGATATTGAACTAACACTTATTCCTACTGTTGTAGTTCGGCATACGGTAGTCTAGAACACCCATGCAATAAGCGTCATCCACCCGACCCTGCACTAGGCCCCAGAGACTTGCCTCTTCAAGCTCTTAACGCAAACATGTCTAACAACTCACTGTACAGAACCAAATACGTGTACACATTGAAGCATTTGCAGTACTGTATAAATATCTTATGTGTACAGTACAATGAATGATCTAATATTTTTTAAATTCACGCCTTGTCTCAGTCTCATTATAAACACCAAAATGAGATTTGCAGAATTTAAATATTTTTTATGTGGTTAGGATAAATCACTTTCAATTACAACACCCAAACCTTTTATTGAGTTAACTCTGTAAATTATCTGTTTGTTTAAATTGTATTTATGTCTTATCACATTGTTAGATTTGATAAACTACATTACATGGCATTTTGTAGCATTAAAATTAATTTTATCACAAATACTCCAGATTATCCAGATCAGCCTGCATCTCTTCTGCATCTCTTCTACAAATAAAAGTGTTAACTGATGATGGAAACTTTGTTTCTGAAAGGCCTCACAAAATACAAATTGTTTGGAAAACTTGGTGTGTTTGATTCCTTTCATACCATAAAATTATAATCCCCTCCAGAAAGAAAAGCTTAAAAAGTTATGAAGATAATTGTTTGTCTATTTAACAAAGCAGTTCATATCTGTATAATGTGTGAATTACACTGTTTTAAGCTGTAGGTAAAATTATTATTTTCCTAAACATTTTTTTCTTTTACTCTGAGATAAATTATTTAATTAATCTTATGTTCATATTTTACTTAATACTAAAACTCAATATTTCAGTATCGGATAAATATTTATTAACAAAATTATAACAATGGAAGCACTGGCTGACCTTAAGATTTCAATCTCAACTGTTGTAGTGATCATAAACACATTTTTCCTTTCATACCTCACCCATTGTAACTGATATGTCATAACAGCTATTCTATATTATCTTATTAAAGAGGTTTATCAATGTATTATGTATTTAAATTTATTTAGGTTCTGGTATGCCGGTACCATCATTCAACATGACCTCATTCAACACTACTTGTGTTGATCGAGTACCGCCTGTCGAGCCGTACAGAGCTTATATGGAGACATTGGAAATTGCTAGTAAAATGGTGGAGAAGCATATGAATCTTGATAACAGCTTCCCCCTGCTTACAGATCGCATGCGAATTACTCCTCAAAGTAAGGGAAAACTACTATTAACTAATAAATGTGTGTTGTAGAGCATTAGATTTATTGATATGTTTAAAAAAGAAAAAGAAATAATATTTGAGTTGAAGTAGTGTAAATATAAGCAAACTTATAATGTAGACAGCAAAATGTATGATACAGTTGATTTTTCAAGTAAAGTAAAAACTTTGGCATGTTGCATATATGATAAAAATGATAAAAAGTGCATAGGCAAACTTTCTATCTATTTGAGATAAGGTAAGTGGTTGATAAGGTGACGGTTACTGATCTTGACCGTTACTTTCATTACCTTTACTTTCATCACCACTGTATGTTTCTAGGTGTGTGTGATGTTTGTCACTACTGTACATGTCTGGGTGGGTAAGAGGGTCACGAGGACTGTACATGTATGGGTGGGTCTAAGTAGGATTTAAGACCCCTTCTCACATGCAGCTCCATCAATGCTGTAGGTGTTGGAATCCATATCTTCTCCACTTCTACATGAATAGATCCACCCGCCCACCCATTCAGGTACATTAGAACTGTTCCACTTGCCCACCCATACAGGTACGCTGGTACTGACCCACCTACAGGTACGCTGGTTCAATGTTTGAAGTTATCATGAACAAGTGGTAAATTCTCCTTGTGTTAAAAGGATTTGCTAGAATATTGGTTGATTGAAACTTCAAACGAATTTACCACCCAAATTGTTTGGATTTTTCCCTATTGGATTCTTTATAGCATTTTATATTTGGTCATACTAATCAAAATAGTCTCATCATTCAAAATTATAATTACAGTGTTATAGATAAGTAAAATCTATTAGGTTTACTTTACACAAATTGTTGGTTTTATTTTGTTTGAAGAAGTTGTTGTAACTTGCCTAAGCAGAATGGGTTAGGTCTACATAGTTGATAATAGATAGGTTAACCAATACACCATGATTATAGGTTAGTTGAGTTGAATCTGCATTTTTCATCTAGGGAGTATCCTCTTAGAAAGTAAACTACTTTTTCGAATTAATATTAAAATAGACAAGACTTGGTGATATTTTACCTCATTTACACGGTTTCTTCCAATCTCCTAACCTTATGTTATGTATTATTCACATTACTAAGGTGGCGCGACAGTGAGTGGTCTCAGTGAGCTGGACTACCCAAGTATTCCTGGTATATCTAACATCAACCACCTCCGCACCATCAGCAAGGTTCCCTTGCCACCGGAGATTATGGAGCACTTTGGACGTATCCTTTTACTACCAAGAATTAAATGTAGTTCTTTGAGATAGCAATAATTTTATGAACAAGTAACCTAGTCTAGTTTGATTTATTTTGCTTGGATATAAAATATTTTCATAGTTTATTAAATGTATAGGACCCAAGTAGTTTATTGGAGTTTGAATATCAAGATAGAGTGATTGGTAGATAATATTTGGAAATTTCCTATTTTTCAAGTGCTTTAAGAAACAAACACAATGTTTTAACGGGTATAACAAACTCCTGTCGTCTTCAGGTGTTACTTATTGAACTAATCACGAACAACCCAACGCTAACAGATAACTTTCAAACAACAAAGATACAGTGAATCCAGATTATCCTTTCACTGCTGTTGAAGAAATCAAGAAACACATATATGATCTCAAAAATAAGAAAAGTGGGGTGAAGATGGAATCCTCGCAGAGTTATTGAAGGCTGGAGAAGATGTTCTTCATTAAGAATACATAATCTTATCCAACATATATAGACAGACTATAGTTAGAGAAGTGGAGAGTGGCGTTAATTTGTTCTATTCATAAGACAGGGGATAGAATGATTTATGATAATTACAGAGGGATAGCTTTATTAAGTACATTCTATAAATTGTTTAGAAAATTCCTGGCTTCTAAATGGAAGCTAATTTTTTGAAGAATTAGTTGGTGAATATCAAGATGGTTTCCAAAAAGGTAAATCAACAATAGGCACCATTTTGTCATAAGAATGTGGGTAAAAATGTATAAGTATAATCAAGAGGTACATTTGATTTTGATGTGTTTTCAAAAAGCCTATGACAGGTGAATATAGAGAAAGCCTTTTTAATATCACAGCAGAGTTTGGAATACCAAGAGATTAAGTCAGTCTTACTAAAACTTGCCTAGAAAATACAATAGCAATAATTGAGATTGGTACAAAGTCACAGTAGGTTTTCCAATAAGAGCAGGACCAAGCAAGGAGATGGTTTGTCTCCAAGATTATTTAATCTGGTTGTAGAAAAGATCAAAAGGGAAGTATTTAAACATTATTTTAATGGTATTGATATTGGTGAAGACATTTTCCTTTTGGTGTATGAAGATGAGGTACTTATTGGTCGAATTAAGGAAAATTTGAAGAGAGTAATGGAGGAAGTAATGAGGATTGATGAGAGAATTGGCTTTAAAGTTAGTGTCAAAAACTCAACTTATTGTCGGAAGACATTTTCAATACAATGAAGGTATCTGTTAGTAATCACAAGTATCAACGAATAAGGCAGTTCAAATATCTGGGTACAATCCTCACCTAGAATACCTCAAGTGAAATGGATATCAAAGCTAGGTTACAAGCAGCAAATAGATGTTTCTTTTACTCAAGTAAATTTTAAATTGATCATTGCAAGAAATATTTCAAAAGGGCTTAAATTGCGATCATAAAAGAAAATGATCCTACCAGTACTTAAATATGGGTGCCAAGCATGGAGATTAAAGAAAAATAAATAAATAATTACTCATTTTTGAGAGACAAGTTCTTAGAAAGATTTATGGGCCCATATTAGACCATTCACTTGGGAATGGAGAAAATGCCATAATATTGAGTTAGAAGAAATTTATAAGGAATAGAATGTTGTAGTGTACTATAAGCTAGAAAATTGAAATGGGCAGGACATGTAGCCAGGTGCAGGAAAGAAGGTAGCCGAGGAAGGTTTTAGACATGTGCTTGGAGGAAAAAGACCTCTGGGGAAGAGATGGATGGAAGGACTTCAAGAAGATTTGCTTTTATGATGCAGGCTTGGCATGGAAGGAGACAACAAGCACAAAACAGAGAGATACAGAGAGAGACTTGGTGGTGCCATCATTTGGTTCTCTGGCCTTAATCGAGTAAAGTAACTTAAATATAAACACATCATATTTATTTTTAACAACTAGTAAAACATTGAAGGCCATATCAACAACATTAAATGAATTTAAAGAAAAACAATTATTTACAGTAGAAGGAAAGAAATTTATTTTTGTATGAAATCTTCTAAAACAACATTTAAATAATGTTAAGTTTTTAAAGCATATCTGTTGTTAAAATATGGAAAGTTAAACAATTATCGTTCAGAATAATATACATTGTTTTATAATCTGATAAACTATTTTCTTTACTTTTCTCAAAACAAATCAAAATATCTTTATTCTTAAAAATGTACATGTACAGCCTCTAAAATTTAAGTTATATTTATGTTCTTTAGTTAAATTATGTTAAAAAATAAAACGAAGTTCTATAGATTCGTTGCAGACACGGTAGATGACTAATTACTATTAGGATACTACATGCTATCACTAAAATATGGAAATGAACGAAATCGATCAACATAATATTCGTGCATTTTGTGCTTATATTGTAATAAATTTGTGTTGTGTGACGTTTACTTGTACTGTATTAAAATGATACACGAAAACGACAACAAGTAGAAAAGTAGTTTGATAAATTTAAACAATGCCAACAACAAATATAATTTCCTTGAACAATGCTGATTTCTCCAATTGCACGGAAGGCAATACTTTCCGTTACTGATGGAAAGATATGCCTTCTGGTAAACACTGGTCATGTGCATGTGGTAGTTAATATCATTACTACTCAGTCACCAATAGCAAATCTGTGAAAGAAGAAGAAAAAATAATTTTACAAGGAACCCCAGATATTTTATTTTGTATTCTATTAGTTGTATTCAATAAATTAAAATTGCATAACCTAGTTAAAAATCAGTGAATTTGTAACACAAACCAAATTTATGTGTCATGCTGGGAAAAAGAACATGATGACAAAAAAAAAATAATTTTACTAAAATAGGGATCCATAAAATTTATTATTTAAAACAAGGAACTCTTAAAATACCTGTCATAAAAACGGTTACCAACTAAATAAATTAAAGAACCCCCGGACTATAAAGTGAAAAATAATTACTGAAAGTTAAAGCCTTAAAATTCATAAGAGGGAAAGTTAAAGTTAAAGATCGTCTTATTTTACCAGGTGAAGTTAGAGCTAAGAAGCCTTCTCTAACACTTAGGCTTAAGAGTGAATTCAGAAACAGTGACCGGGCAGGCGGGCTGCATGCAAGGATGGGACTGCTAAGACGGTAACCCATCCAAGGGTCCACGCTCGATGTTGCTTGATTCCGTTATCTTGTGATAATGTTGGGACCCTGCGGTGAAAGCCTCTGGCAAGGGAGGCATGTTTACATGTGGATTTTTCACTGTGTGCAAACTCGGAGCTACCAGTGGCAATGAAATCTCACTGTGTGCCACTAGTAGAGTTAAAACAAGTATTAATAATTCTTAAATTATTCTAGTATTGCCTTTAAATTAATGTTTAGCATTTTACCCTTAATCGCAGTGTGTAGTAATATAGAAACATAACATTTATAAAGCTCATTTCTTTTGTAGTACTAAATATATTAAATCAAATACAGTAGATACTTATCAAGAGGATAGTTGTTTTTCCTTATACTTATACCTTAGATATGCAATGCCGCTGTATGATGGGAGTTTTTCCTGAGATCAGCAGAGCTTGGCTCACCATAGATAGTGACATTTATATATGGGATTTTGAACATGGGTCAGTAAGATTATATATTTTTACTCTGAGTTAGTAAGATACTCTGTACAAATGTACTTACAAAATATTGTTTGTATGAAAACGATTCCAGTGTTCTTCCATATATCTTTTCCTTGAGTAAAAAAGAACTATTGAACAAGAATAAAGTTAACTAAATATTGTTTTAAATTTAAAACTGATCTCATCTTCTTTCAGATCTCAAATCTATTGCAATTTCCAACAATTACTCGATTTGCTTGCAGAGGTCTTTGCACATTCGTTTATCTTCTTATCTTTTCTCTTTTACCCGTCTCACCCAGTCTTCTTTTCTTCCCTAACTCCCTTCTCATCAATTCCTCATTCATCATTTTGGTCTACTTCCCTCCTTTCCTATCTCATGGACTCTTCTTGATACCCTAAAATCCCCACATCATTTCTCATGTCCATAACACCTTAGATGATCCCTCTCAATTATATTCAAAATGGCTCCTACCCAGTGACTTCTTCATTCAGTGTTCTATTTTTTCTGGTCACTCCTAAACTACTCCCTAAACAACTAGCTCCTATCAGCAAACCTTGTTCTTTTTTTCTTTGTTATTTCTGCCACTCTCTTGGAATACACAGCTGAGATACTTAAAAATGTCTACCTTTTTAATTTCTTCGTCTTCTAACATCCTCCTCTTCTCTCCCCTCTGTTTATACTATTACCATTAACTTGGTCTTTTTCTCACTAAATCTTGTCCCAAATTATTTTCAGTCACACACCTATGTCTCTCCTTCCTTTACCTTCAATCATCGAGTCATTTGAAAATTTCACCACTTAAATGTTTTTTTCACTAATCCTTCCTTCTACCTTTTTCATCCTCTCATCCAGAATTATTATAAATAATTGCATTAACAATGATCTGTATTGCCTCAATCTGATTTTCTTTTCAACCGTACAGATCCTCCTTCCCTCACTCCCACAAAGCTCTATTTTCAACATTTCTTGGACTTTGGCTATCATGCTCCTCCCAATTACTTTCTTCTCCAGGTCTTTCCACATTTCTTTCCTGTGCACAGGGTCATAGGCTTTTCAATAGCTGGGAAAGCAAACAACATCTTTGCCATCATAATACGTTTCCTGTAATTGATACATTGCAAATATCAAGTCCACTGTCGACCAAGCCCTAAATCCATGCTGTACTTCCCTTAACTTTCCTATTCTCTCTTAAATCCTTCTTTCCATAATCTTAAAAATACAATATATACAATTTTCCACTTTAGAAAATTGGTAATAAATCTGTAATTGTTGCATTCTTTTTATTTAGCTCCTTAAGAAATTGTTATAATGATGGCTTTTTCCCAATCGCTTGCAGTTACCTTCTCTCGATACCAGTTTCAGCACGCATGAAAACCAATGCATACCAACTGCTTCTGCTACCACAGCCATATCTGTATTCAGTTCATTAATCCCTGCAGATTTTCCTCTCTTCAATCCTTTGCTTTATTTAAACGATGCCATTTATATTGTCCACTGTGCACGATCACTTGCCATATTAGTACATAGTTACTGTGTAAGCTAGTCATGGCAATTTAACAGTGATACTGAAATGTACAGGACAGATGTGGCTTATTACGACGGCCTGAGCGAGACCATTGTCAGTGTGGGACTGGTGAAGCCCAAGCAAGGAGTTTTTCAAAACTTTGTCCGACACTTACTTGTCCTCACGACGACGGTTGACATTGTAGTTTTAGGAGTGTCACTAACATGTATGCAAGGTGAGTACAATTTGCACTCTACAGATGGCTTTAAAACATCTGTTTCAGTGTATATATTTCAGGATATATTTACTTTCTATGACAATGTTGTTTAAGCGAAATTGCCTACAAAGTCACCATGGTTCTTAAACCTATAATGCCAAACCGATTAAAATTCTGCAATGGGCTGATAAAATCAGCTAATTGGATGGGTGTCAGCTTTGCATTAACATCCTTCAAGTTAAGACAGTTTTACCATCCAACATTAGCATTTTGTTTTATAACTACATATGTTTGATCATATGGAATGAATTATACATTTTAATAAATTGTCTGATTTATTGATTTAGATTGTGTCAAAAATAATCAATTTAGCATAGTTAGTGTGTCTCCCATCTGTCCTTTATCATCTTTCTTAGCAACTGATTGCCCTTTACAAATCCCTTTCCTTAACATTTTCCAAGCAGTGTATACAATTGTTGTTTTATAATTGATTTCACTGTTCATAGAAGATAGTTTCATACAATGCTACATTTTGTAGCATAGAGAAAAAAGCGATTATCCGCATTGCTATCTGTCATCAGTCTAGTTTAAGTATTTGAAATTTTTCCCTAGTTTAAATTACAACCGGTGGGCAGCAAAAGGAACTAATCATCTCTCTCACTCCCTCATTTTCTTTCTCTCTCTGAATGGCTATCCAGGCTTCCCAATTCACACTACCCAACCCTTCCCTGTATTCTGTCACCAACAATAGTTCATTTTTGTTTCTAGTGATACATGGCACATGCCAAGTTATCGCGATCTTTAATTATATCGAGGTTTCGTGCAAGTGCCAATGCTTGTAGTCCCCACATATTTTTATGATATGCATGCATGATTGCATGAATGACAGTGAATTTATAATTTGATCGGTAAAGAATTTAACATTTACAGCGTTTGATCTGTATTTTTTAACAGATAAGATGCAGACTAGATTTTTAAAATGTTATTTTAAATTCTTATATAAAAACGACATTATAGATAGTGCACAGTGTTAAACTATGTGTCTAGTTTGTTCTTGTATTATGACTTTAAAAACAAATACAAATGAGTAAAATATTATTTACATTCTGTTCAGGTGTATAAAATAAACATAGGATTAGACAGGCTGAGCGATTCCTTAAGACAGGTTATGTTCAGTCCTTTTTCATTTTTATATTACTATGTCAAATACAACATATTAATTAAATAATAAACATTTTCCTTATGTAGCCTATGTTGTTGTGTCTAGCTATAGCCTTTACAACACATAATCACTTTCAGTTGGGCATCAGCATGTGTAAATGATTTTAAAGATGTACCAATAGTTCATAAAAATCAAAAACAAATTCTGTTTGTTAAAACCCTAGTTAGAAAAAAATATTAAAACAGATATGTTACTTGGAGTAGCTCTGCCATGAGCGACCTAATTTACAATGTCCACTTAGGTTATGACTGCAGGTTCAGGAGCAATGTATTTATTGTCAGGAGGGAGAGAGGGGGAGAGAGGGAGAGAGAGGGGGGAGAGAGAGGGAGGGAGGGAGAGAGAAAGAGAGAGACTTGTGCAACATTGGTTATGTACTATTGTATGCTCATGGTAATTCGTTATTGACAGTTATGATAGTTGTCCATGTAGTTAATAAATAAGTTAGTAAGAGAGGGGGAGAGAGAGAGAGAGAGGGAGAGAGAGAGAGACACACAGACAGACAGACGAAGAATGTGCGAGCGAGAGGAAATGGTGCTGGGTGCACAGCATAGAGTAGGACCTCAAAACTAGTTTCGAAACCCAATTACAACTCTCCTATATAGATGGAAGTATCTTCTGCGTATAGTAAAATCAATATTAATAGATTACCAATTCACTCCCAATAATTAATAAAGGAATTCTTCAAAGAGATGATTAGTTTTATCAGCAAAAGATCATGCCTAAGCTGTAGATTGAGAGGAATCAAAACATCAATTGAGAATAGAATGAGTATAATAACTGATTTTAATGAACAGCATTTAAGATGTGTTTTTACTGGTCTAGAGAGGTGTAGTATAAAGTGATCCCTTTTCTTTTGCAGAACAAACTTATTATGATATTTTAACTATGACATTAGCCTAAAACAATTAAGTCTTCATTTTAATATACATACTAAATATCATTGACTTACTGATTATAGCTTCTGAACATCTATAACGCTTGAAACTTAGCACAAATGTTAGTATTATCATCAATAATATTTTGAAAAATTAATGTGGAGCTTTTGACAACAGTGCAGCTTGAAATATAAATTCAAAATGATACATTGTTGCTATTTTACTATTTTATTCCAATAATAATTGTTAAATATATGTTTATCAAAACTATATCTTAATTGTTTATCTAATGAAAGATATGTGTAATACCTAACTAGTAAGTTTAAATGAGTGATACTTAAAACAAACAATAAAGAAAAAGAAAAACCAAAAAATCAAATATATTAATTCGTTAGGTGCAAATGCTCCTCTGACAGAATTTCACCTGACTCCAGAGATCATCTACACATTACCCACAGATGGAGTGCCTATCACTGTTATTAAAGGCACGTCTACTGGTCGCATTTTCATGGGAGGAAAGGATGGCAGTCTCTTCGAAATTCATTATCAGGCAAGTCTCTGAATAGCTTTAAACTTGCTTTTAATTAAATTATAAGATCAAATAGATTAGTTACACGTACATATCAAACAGTTAACAGCAAATCTACAAAGACAGGACTACCATATACAATTTCTTGAAGATAAAATTTGTGTATACCTTTTCATTAATAGAACGTTTAATTCAAAGTATATTGTACATAATAACAGTGCATCTCAACAGTACAAGAGAGTTGCAGACAACAGCAGACAGCAACTTAATATAGAAAAGCGCTTACTGTTCACTGCTGTTGGTCAACCTGCTTTCTGTAACAGTTGGTTGGGGATAGCTGCTGTCGAAAAGCAGGTATTCTCACTCAACTGATTAGTAGCTGAGCTGCTTACTTTAATAAGCTGCTGCTTCTAAGCTGCTTAAGCTTATTTAGCACATCCCTTTTCTTAACCCATGTGAACTTATTGATGGTGGAGCAGTGAGTCATGATGGCCTGTCTTATGCACTACAGTCCATTTTACGTAGTGTGAATGTAGAGTGGTAGAATGATGCATTTTTTTATAAATAAAAAAAAATTTTTTTGTCAACATATCGGCGAATATGGATTTTGATTGAGTGTAGATGAGCGAATGTGGTCATTGTTACAAACTAAGGCTGACTATTCCTTAGAAAGTTTCATTAATTAATAGCCCAGTGACAGATGAACAGCCATTGGTTATCAGCTGATCCTTTTCAAAATTTGTTACGACTCTGATTGGGATCAAACTGAGGGCTTTTAGTTATGAAACTGGGCTTCAACCAACTTAGCTAAACTACGAGGCGTGTTTTAAAGTAAGTGCCGTTTTTAAATTATGCCGCCACAGTGCTGCGGTTGCCGTTTAGCACATGCTTTGGCGTGTAGCCATATCTGTTGGGAAGCCACAGACGCCATTATGGAACCATCCGATCGAGTCTACATCTGTTTGCGTGATTTTAAAATGACTCCACCTATTGAGAATTCCGCTGACTGCGAAGTGCGTGCTGTAATACGGTTTCTCTGTGCTCAAGGGTTCAAAGCAGTTGACATTCATCGCCAAATCAGTGAAGTGTATGGTGAAAACATTATGAGTCATGGAATGGTTCGGAAATGGGTTAGGGCCTTTAAAGATGGCCGCACAAACATTCATGATGAGGAACGAATTGGGCGACCTTCAGTCATTACCGATGATCTGATTCAAAAAGAGGACTGTAAAGTGAAAGAGAACAGACAATTCATGATTTCGTTCTTAGCTGAGACGTTTCCTGCTGTCTCAAGAAGTGTTTTTTACAAAATTGTGTCCAAACGTTTAAATTATCGGAAACTTTGTTCACGCTGGGTGCCAAAAATGTTGACTGATTAGCACAAAACCAAAAGATTGGGCAGTGCATTGAGTTTTCTCGAGCGATACAGTAATGAGGGGGATGATTTTTAAGCCATATTGTCACAGGCGATGAAACATGGGTAGCCTACGTTACACCGAAATTGAAGCAGCAATCAATGGAATGGCAGCATTCATCATCTCCTAGGAAAGTGAAATTCAAACAAACAATTTTTGCTCAGAAGCATGTGTACTGTGTTTTGGGACAGAAAAGGTGTGTTGCTGGTCGATTTTTTGCCTCATGGTGATACGATCAATGCAGCTGCGTACTGTGAGACTTTAAAAAAACTGTGCCGCTCAATTCAAAACAAAAGGCTGAGTGCAGGTGTCGTTTTGCTCCACGATAATGCCCGTCCACACACAGCAAATCGAACACAAGACCTTATCACTTCTTTTGGCTGGGAACAATTGGACCACCCTCCATACAGTCCCGATCTAGAGCTGAGCGACTACCATTTGTTTCTGCACTTAAAGACGCATCTAGCAGGGCAGCGCCATTCCGATGATGACGAAGTAAAAACGACTGTGAAGCAGTGGTTGTCTAATCAGGCGGCAACCTTCTTTGACGATGGCATACAAAAGCTGGTCCCAAGATACAATAAGTGCCTTAATATTAATGGGAATTATGTAGAGAATTAGAGTAAAGTATGGCTTTTCAAGTGAATAAGTTATTTTTGGAAAATATTTACTTTTTGTTTTTTTTATATCGAAACGGTACTTACTTTAAAAACACGCCTTGTAGAATATTGTGTTTGTATACAGACAATTTTAATTTCATATTAGGCCATATTATGTTCTTGCTTATTGCCTTTGTTTGAATATTTTTTTTCTTGTCTTACCTTTATTGGTTTTGCAGAAAGAACTCGGATGGACAGGGAAAAGATGTAAAAAGATAAACCACTCAACAGGTGCTCTTTCATTCTTGGTGCCAACTTTCTTGAATGCAGCTTTTAGTGAGGAGGATGCCATAGTCCAGATATCAGTAGACAATAGCCGCCATATATTGTATACTTTGTCAGAGAGAGGAACTATTTCTGTGTTTGACCTTGGAGAGTTTGGGATGTCTACAGGACGACTGGCCTGCTTGTCGCAGTCAGCTATTACTCAGGCGGCAATGGGTATCGCTAGGTGAGTACAACATTGTTACACTTATTTAAGGCGTTCTAGTGAGACATTAATCAACATGAATGTGTTGTAAAATGTTCATTGTCTGTGATCTATTTAGAATTTCAGATTTTAGAACGTTTTAGATAAAGTAAGTTTTAATTTAATCTTGATTTGGCATTCCTCTCTAAATGACTCAAATGCAATGGTACAGTGCACTTAGTTTGAGATTGCAAGATCAGTTGTATTAAAAAATATAAAATGTTATCATGAAGTCCAGTGTATACCCTTTTCATTTATGATCGGACAAGTATCAACATCGGGAATTCGCTTCTCCACATATTCTATTAAACACAAAAATGAGCATATTCAGGTTAATTAATTGATTGTTTCTCATTATTAATATATTCTGAGAGCACAAACGTCTAGTTTGTATGTCTAATACAAGCTAGGAACTATCATCGTGTTAAATGGTGTATAGTTTATGTGTATTCCTTGTACTTTTTGTAATGTACAATTTACATGATGTACAAAGTAGTTCATGTAGTTGAACTACTATTTAGTTGAATTTACATGTAGTTGAATTTTAGCAACATTCAATTGTAGTTTCATGAAAGTTCAAATCTCTTGATTTTCGAAGTAATAATACAGTTGGACCAAGAAGTTAGTAATAACAATTAGGTTGAGACCAAATTGTTCTGTTGAATAATAAAACTGTCTAAAGTCACTTCGAGGGCAGTAATACTGGACTTTTCTTGTTTGGTTGGGCATATATTGACAGTTTTGAATTAATGACTGCATATATTGAGGAGCAAGTGCATTAAGGTATGCTAATACACTTTATTAACTGTTTGCATGGAATTACTGTGCGTAAGAAGTATTCTGTAAAACAGAGTTAGTTTCCTTGATGAGTATTATTCGGACATACTTTGTGATTACATGTAAGTGACCTGCAGATTATCAATACCAATCCTTTGGCAATACAACCTAGTCTTAGTGTAAGACAAACATTTAATTCATATCATAAAACAGCATTTTTTGTTAGAAAATTGAGTTTTAAGAATGTTGATTTGTTTGCCTTGAATTCCTCTTAATGGGTTGTGTAATGTGATCATTGCTGGCCTTATAATAAGTAAGTGGGTATTATGTTGTGATCATTGCTGTCCATATAATAAGTAAGTGGGTTGTTTAATGTGGTCATTGCTGCCCATTTAATAAGTAAGTAGGTTATGTGATGTGATCATCGCTGCCCTTTCAATAAGTAAGTGGGTTTTATGTTGTGATCATTACTGTCCATATAATAAGTAAGTGGGTTGTTTGATGTGATCATCGCTGCCCTTATAATAAGTAAGTGGGTTGTTTAATGTGGTCATTGCTGCCCATTTAATAAGTAAGTAGGTTATGTGATGTGATCATCGCTGCCCTTTCAATAAGTAAGTGGGTTTTATGTTGTGATCATTACTGTCCATATAATAAGTAAGTGGGTTGTTTGATGTGATCATCGCTGCCCTTATAATAAGTAAGTGGGTTGTATGTTGGGATCATCGCTGCCCATATAATAAGTAAGCAGGTTATGTAATGTGATCATTGCTGGCCTTATAATAAGTAAGTGGGTATTATGTTGTGATCATTGCTGTCCATATAATAAGTAAGTGGGTTGTTTAATGTGGTCATTGCTGCCCATTTAATAAGTAAGTAGGTTATGTGATGTGATCATCGCTGCCCTTTCAATAAGTAAGTGGGTTTTATGTTGTGATCATTACTGTCCATATAATAAGTAAGTGGGTTGTTTGATGTGATCATCGCTGCCCTTATAATAAGTAAGTGGGTTGTATGTTGGGATCATCGCTGCCCATATAATAAGTAAGCAGGTTATGTAATGTGATCATCGCTGATCTTATAATAAGTAAGTGGGTAGTATGTTGTGTCATTGTTGCCCATATAATAAGTAATTGGGTTGTATGTTGTGATCATTGCTGCCTCTATAATGAAGAAGGGGTTGAGTGATGTGAACATCGCTGGTCTTATAATAAGTAAGTGGGTTGTGTAATGTGATCATCGCTGACCTTATAGTAAGTAAGTGGGTTGTGTAAATTAATAACCAAATTAAAGGAACTTGGCTTACGTAGGAAAGAACTAGATTGGTTTGAGTCATATTTAAGTGAAAGACCTCAATATGTAGAGATTAAACATAGAGAAGAAACTCATTCGTGTAATTACATAAGAAAATTTGCATCAAAATCTCAAAGAGTTAAGCATGGGGTGCCTCAGGGTTCCATTCTGGGACCTCTTCTTTTTTTATGTTACATCCAAGGCCTTCCACAAAAAGTAGTTAATAGTGATCTCTGTCTTTATGCAGATGACACTAATATGGTGGTTACTGGGAAAAATCAAGAAGATATTGAAATATCATCTCTTTTAGATTTATCAGAGGTCAAATCATTTTTTTGACTCAAACAACCTTCTTCTAAATTCCACAAAATCTACCTTTTTATCGTTTTCTACAAAACAGGCCAGAAAAAAGCTTCAACCACACATTTCAATAGAAGATGATTTTTTGATTCAATGCAGCAGTACAAAATTTCTAGGTTTGACTATAGATGAACATTTATCGTGGGATATCCATGTGGACAACATTACTCGCAAACTTTCTTCTGGAATCTATGCCTTACAACGGATATCAAAATTGTGCAATACTGAAACTATGAGAATGATATACTATGCTTTTATACATTCCCATATATCTTACGGTATTAGTATATATGGCGCAACAACTAAACAGAATTTAGATAAAATCTTGATATTACAAAAAAAGGCACTCAGAATAATGTTCAAACTGAATATAATAGATCATGTAAAGCACATTTTTTCCGAACAAAACATACCGACAGTATACAGCCTATACATTATTGAATGCATTAAATTTTTTAAGTCAAACTGCAGTGAATCTCTAATACAATCCCAACACAAGTATGACACACGTAATAAAATATCCTTAGATCGACACAGCTTGGAATTCTATAAAAAGAAAACAAGCTACATTGGAAAACATTTCTTTATGCAGTTACCAACTGAGATTAAGCTTGAAAATAATGCGAAAAGTTTTGAAATCAAAATAAAAAGATATCTAACTGAAAAAGCACTCTATTCAATTAATGAATGTTTTTGTTCTTGAGTACTGAGAGCCTGGTCTTCCAATAAATTCAATAAGTCCCATTATTGTTATTATTTGTTTTATTTTTTATAGTCATGTATATCGTAGTTTTATTTTAGTTTAAGCATTTAAGTATTAAGACGCTATTCTTTGTATATGTGTACAAAAAATTATGAATAAAGAATTTTGAATTTGAATTAATGTGATCATCGCTGACCTTATAATAAGTAAGTGGGTTGTATGTTGTGATCATTGCTGCCCATATATTAAGTAATTGGGTTGTATGTTGTGATCATTACTGCCCATATAATAAGTAATTGGGTTGTATGTGGTGATCATTGCTGCCCATATAATAAGTAAGTGAGTAGTATGTTGTGATCATTGCTGCCCATATAAATAAGTAATTGGGTTGTATGTTATGGTCATTGCTGCCCATATAATAAGTAATTGGGTTGTATGTTGTGATCATTACTTCTCCTATAATGAGTATAAGTGGGTTGAGTAATGTGGTCATTGCTGCCTATATATAATTAGTAATTGGGTTGTATGTTGTGATCATTAATTCTCCTATAATGAGTGTAAGTGGGTTGAGTAATGTGGTCATTGCTGCCTACATATAATTAGTAATTGGGTTGTATGTTGTGATCATTAATTCTCCTATAATGAGTATAAGTGGGTTGAGTAATGTGGTCATTGCTGCCTATATAATAAGTAAGTAGGTTTTGTGTTATGATCATCGCTGCCTGTATAATCATTTCTTTGTTGACTTATTCTACAATGCCCCTCTTCCTTAATTTCCCTATTATTACCGGCTGTCCCTTTACCTTTCTCTTATTCTTCGCTTATTTCCTCTTTCTCATCTAACTACTTTTGATAACCTCCAAGTCATTCTGTGCATATTTCCAAACCATTTAAATTTTGATTCCTAAAATTGTTTTTAATTTCTTTAAAATTCAAATGTTGCAGAACTCTTGACAGTTCCAACTATAGCCAAGTAGTGAGTATCAGTGCTGTATCAGCGATACAGGAGGTGGTAGGCCTGGTGGCAGTTACGTCAGCAGGCAGTCGCCTTTACTTTACCACTGGCCCTGCAAACCATCGACCCACTACTCTCCAACTGCTTCATGTCCGCCTTCCTCCAGGCTTTGCTGCTAACGCCCCCACAAATCGACCCAGCATTGTTCACATGGCACTTTATTCCCGGGGTGAGAAGATAAAATGATACACAACTAATTTTACTAAAAAAATGTTTAAAAAGTTGTTACTGCTAATTTTTTTGTTTTAATTATTGAAAATAAACAGAATTTTAATCTAAAAATTAACTATATCATTAATAAATAAAAATGCCTTAAATAATTTGCTGTACAGATTATTTTTCCACAATGATGGCGTAATATTGAATATAGGAAGAGAAGGGAAGAAATTATCCAACAATTTTTCTAAAGGCCTTTTAGTAGAAATGTTATTGCTGTGTTTAAGAACTTATTATTAGAATCTATATTTTCCGGTGACAACCGCGTCAAGGTACTATCTACATTATTTACAAGATAACCAGATGTTTCGCCCATGCTGTGATAATGCATCCTCGGTGGTATCGCCAAGTATGGGCGAAACATCTGGTTATCTTGTAATTAATATAGATAGTACATTGACGCGGTTGTCACCGGAAAGTGTAGATTCTAGTTATGACACCGGCCGCTTAAGCTTAAGTTCTAAAACTTATTATTAGTTAAAAAGTTATTGTAACTATCACTAGGAATGCCACACAGAAACCTGAGTATTATGTGAGTTTTCCTTCGTTCGTATCTTGGTCCTACATAACTCGGATAATTGGATTTCTATTGTAATTGTTGCTCATCTGGTTACTATGCTACGGCTTTTCTGCAATAGGTATCTCAGGATTCCTTTCATGATTATATTCACGTTATCAGGTATAATAATGTGTGATTTCATTTGGCTTAGAAGGAATCATGGACACCTCAACTGATTACATTCACCATTATAGGAACCCAACAAATCTTATTTAATCATGTATTAACATTCGTCTGCTTGCCGTTTAGTAGTACTCCATGATATTATTTTGTAATTTAGTTCAATATGTGGCTCAGAAATTTGGCTTAGATTACTGCTTTTTTTATACGAAGCTTTTGCGCCGTGGCAGTTGGATGCTTCACTAATTTTAGAGCTTAAAGTTTTTGGGTATTCATCTTATATTCTTCTTGTCTTATTGGGTATTGTAGATGCCATACAAAATTACTTGTAACATAATTCAAATTAAATGTGGATTGTAGGTGAGCAATAGGACATGACTTAATTTAGAATACGAAATATAACATCAGTAAATGTTATAATTTTTTATAGTGGATTTATTTTATGTGTGTTTGCTCATCTCTAATTAAAATGTTAAAATTTGGCCCACGTGGGAGCACAATGATGGTATTCTGTATATATATATATATATTTATGCTTCACAGTGGTTATCTCTGAAGCAAGTCGATTTCTATCAGTTCATCGTGTCAACATAAATGGGGAAACCTTTTGTTGGAGAAGCCCATTAACGATTTTCCATTGTATTTCAGTTTCTGAAAGAATGTACTACTAATGCTTTTAAATGCTTAAGTTAGACATGTACTGTTAATACATAGTTACGTATGCATAAACATACTTATGTATAAGTTTTGATTAAATTGTACTTCTATAATTATATATTTGTTATAGGTTCTTTGGTATTGGTAACCTCTCCAGGAGGCAATCAGGATAAAGTGTGGTGCCTTAGTGGAGACCTTTTCCCCATACAGAGGTGCCTCAGTGAAACTCAAAGTGTCGTACCTCTAGATGGTGCTGCTTGGGCGCTGGATGAAATGATTGGAGAAGAAACCCCTTACACACCCTCTACTCCAGCTCAGCCTATACCGCCTCTAGTAGTCAGGCAATACTATGAACCGGCAGCTAAGTTTGTCATTCTAACACCAAATGTGAGTGAAGTAAATATCTTACTAATAAATCTGTTTTTACTAAGGTTTTAGCAAAATTATAGTACCAGGTTAATCAATTGAGCCACGTTAGCATCAACCACGCATCAAATAGCATTACAAAAGCAATCAGGCCAAAAGTTCTTCCAGTACTGAGAGGTGTACATCAAGGCTCTGTACTAGGACCTGTATTTTCATTCTCTTTATCAATGACATACCCCAACACTTTGGAAATTTCTGCATTCCTCTTATGTATGATGACAATACTACATTAGTCCTGAACCAAAGCTCTGCAGATGCTTTGCCATCTAATCTTACAAGTACTGCTATGGAAATGATGTCGCTGTAAATTAGTCAAAGACTTACAAAATCGCTTTTGGAAGGAGAGTGCAAGAAGTCCCAGCCAATCCTGATGTCAGTAGTGAAGCTCACTTCAAATTCCTTGGAGTAACAAAAGATACCAACCTAAATTTGAATTTACTTGTGTTAGATATTAGCAAATAAATCAACTGTGTTGTTAAACAAAACTTATCTTTCAGTAGCTGTGAAACAGAAAAAATAACTTACTTATTTTTTCTTTTTTTTTAATTCCACCTACGTTATGGTTTAGCTGCTTGGGGCGGAACTACCGTTTCAAATCTTAGCTAATAATCACTATACAAAATAAATTTATTAGAGTACTGGCTGATCGCCAACTTCTTGAGAGTGTAGAGAGTAAGATATTTTACAATGAAGTTGTCGTAAAATGTTACTGCTCGATTATTTTTTCATTTCGTATGATTTTCCTATTGGCCAGGAATAAGAACGACGGCGATCAAATGTACAAAACTATTTAGATCATGATGACGAATACAGAGTTCAACTGGGAATATAACTCGTACTGATATAAGTTCATCAAGCATTGCATACAGGTACCATAATTTACATGCGGCGTATCAGAGAAACATTCGCATAAAGACAATCCATTTATTTTAATTAGTCGACAATTACTTTTGGATCTGCTAAGATAAAAAAAAAAAAAAAAAAAACAATAAGCCGTCACGACTTTACTTGGAATATAGAAGAAAATTACTGTATTAAGTTTTTGTTTACAAATACATCTGATAAGGAGTCTTAAGAGCCTAGTGAAAAATGCAACACATATTATTTACTAAACAAATACAAGATAATATTCTAGGAAAGGTTAATTTGTAAAAAGGATGGAATGTAGACACCAGCTGCTCTTAATCAGCCAAGAAGCGATAATAAGGGTCACAATAAACAAAAAAAGATGCAATGTAGATACCAGGTGCTCTTTATTAGACAGAAAGTGATAAGAAGGGTCAGATAAACAAGGGTAGCGCCCAAAAGGACTACTGGATTGTGGACTTTTGAACAAAAACTGAATAGCAATAATTTACTACCTTTGTGTGGAAATTCCTAATTGTATAATGCTGATAATGAAGTGGCCTGATCACGGGCAGATATTTTGTATTTCGTATGGCCAGGTACTGTCCTTTTCTCGCCTTCATTCTGGCTTATATTTTTCTCTACTATCAGTATGAGGAAGTTGTGTGAATGGTACAGAGTATTTCATAAGCTTCTAGCTTACAGCGGAATTTGCATACTGTCTCACAGACAGATGTTTGAGCACATATTTGTTTTCTGCTCATAACAAACCTATTTAAAAATTAGGAAATATTGACGGATTTGTAAACAGTTTTCTTGTATCAATTTGTAAACAAAATTGCAATTTCTTATAGTTAATGGTTGGAAAGTTAATTTAAATAATAACTATTATTTAAAAGGATTTAATAAAAAATCCACTTATTTATTAACCCTTTCAGTGCTACCGAACGATATATCGTTCCTCGTCTTTTCCCCGAAAAGTGCTATAGAACGATATATCGTTCCACGTCTTTTTCCCGAAAAACGCTAAGGAACGATATATCGTCGTTCGGAACTTTTTTCATTAGAGCGCTGTTAGTTGTAATATTGTAACGTGAGTTGCATCAAATGAAAGATAAATAAATTTTCCTTCAGAATATAATATAATAGAAATAATACTGGTTAAATTACCTTTTTTCCTGTCAACAGTTCTTCAAACATAATCTGCTATGTACATTTCGAAGCATAGAGCTTCATCATCAGGCTTTCCAAAAACGTCACTATTTACATTACACTAAACATTAAAAACATTTAAAATATAAACATTTAAACATATTAACATAGCACATTTGCCGGCTGGCGATAGACACCAACTGGTTGTCTTGTTGGTGTCTATCGCCGGCCGGCAAATGTGCTATGTTAATATGTTTAAATGTTTATATTTTAAATGTTTTTAATGTTTAGTGTAATGTAAATAGTGACGTTTTTGGAAAGCCTGATGATGAAGCTCTATGCTTCGAAATGTACATAGCAGATTATGTTTGAAGAACTGTTGACAGGAAAAAAGGTAATTTAACCAGTATTATTTCTATAGTATAACAGTTCTGGAGGCTAATAAAACAAAATGAATAAATATAATATAATGTTTTACATTTTATGTAGTATGGCTGTCTTATTTATAGCTCCAAAATACCGAACGCATTGGCCGCTGTAGCGCCAGCTGACTAGTAACGTAACCGCTCGGCAGCTGTTACTACTGTTTTAGTTTACTACTGTTTGTGAATCGCCTTATTTAGTTGTTTGAGGTTATGCAAATGCCTTTTCAGTGCTATTTTTGATAATTTAAATTAGTTATGAGTAATGTACGTGCAAATTCACCCGTAAGTGAAAACACATTAGCAAATTTCACGAGAGAAGCCGGGCTAAAACCGCTAAGGTAATAATTTTCAATTTTTCTTATAACTATTGTAAAAATAAACCATTTGATATGAAATTTTCAGGACTAATTCAATATAAAATACTCTTTTAGAGAAAAATTTATTTATTAGAAAAATTTTGTTATTTGTATATTGTTTACATGTTTAAAATAGGAATTTTTATTTTTTTAAATTTTTTTTTACTATGTACGCTCATATAAATAATTAAGTTTTTTACAAAATTTTCTTAAACGATATTGTTTTAATAGGGAATATTGTTCTACACAAAACAAAACCAATTCCAAGTCATTATCTCATATAATAAGTAAAATATTACCTTTTTAGTAAAACCCTGCAAAAACGTCACTTACCCTAGCACTTTTGGGGTGAATCTTGTAAAAACTCCTAGCACTTTTGGAACGAAATCCAAAAAACGTTTTAGCACCAAAAGGGTTAAATAAGTACGTTTTTTACTTGCGTATTTACTTACTATTTTGTTCCTTACAATTTAAAAATGTTAAGACTATATGAAAGTAATAAAATGTTTTATTCCTTTTAATACTTTACCAAGTACGTTAACCTATGAAAACTTACTATAATATTTTGTTGTATATTTAAGGGAGCAGAAATCATGAAGAATCTGCGGCCTGTGGATGTCCTGGCTCAGCTGCTTCTACAATACCAGGGGCCTGACAGTGAGGGCGTCAAGTCATACTTTCAGTCCCAGACGGAAGACCAAGCTTGTGCCACTTGTCTGTTGATAGCTTGTGACCAGAGTGCCTCAAATACTCAGGTAAATGTTTTAAAAATCATATTAGATAAAGGCATAGGCGTTAATACATAAGTAAATCATAAACAAAACATTTGTGAATCCACTCCATTGATTGAAAGGGATCTGACTACTTTTGTGGTGTAACTAACATTGGTCAACATTTTGACTATGGAGGTGAGTATGATCAGATATCGGTTTTCAGGAGTTTTAACGTTGTAATCATGTCTATGGCATTCATTCATTTACAGGGGAAAGTTTCAGTGCTAAAACCAACATACTGAGCAGGGCAGTATTGGCATTGGAGCTGGTAAATTAAGCCAGTGAAATCTCAAGTGCGGTTTCCAGCATCATGAATGTTAATAGTTTGGTGGAGCTAGTAAATTTTGTGCTGGGAGATAAGTAGCACAGGTCTTGTCTAGCAAGATTTTTTTTATGAATAGATTAGAACCATGTATTACCATATCCTTGAGACAGGTATGGTTGTTCAGATGAACCAGGATTTGGCAGAGGTTTTTTATTTGCAATGCAGTGACAAATCTAGGATGTTTTTCTAGAAGATTTATGGTTAGAAGAAGCTTTTAACATGTAGAAACCCAAGTGGTTGTTGGTGAAAAGGGGTAAGTATTGAGAATATTTTTAGTTTGAGGTTCGTTTGGGACTGGGCTTTTAATTTTTAATGAGTATTAGGTTTAGTTTTTAAAAAATTGGGAGGTTAACCTCTCTTTTGCAAGACATTACCAATTTTGTTGTTATATGTTTCTAGGTTTATGGAAGAGGAACAATTTTTGTTTGGCTTGAGTGGCTTGGCTATAGGGTAGGGCGTGTTCGCTATTATCTGGGTGACAGCTGGTATAGTGAAGGTATTGCTGCTTATTGGTAGTTTTGATGTAAATATTAGTCTGGCAGATATTGTCCTCCAATCCAATCAACATTGTTAAAGGTAATGTGATTGTAAGAAGACTACCAAGTTAAATTCAGAGAAGAAAAGTTTTGTGGCTGTGGAGAGTTCAAGATTGGTTTTGTAGTCAGTCCAGAACATGAAACAATTATCAGTGAAGTGTCGCCAATAGAGAGGGGGATTGGATGGGTTGCTTTTGAAGGTCTTCTCTAATTTTCCCAAAAAGAAATTGGTGTAGGAAGGGGTCATGAGGGTACCCATTATTTGAAGTATTTTATCGCAGTATGAAGGTAGTTGATGCCAGAAGTGTAAATGATTTTTTTTTTCAGGGACAAGCTGAGTATGATGAAGTGCTAGATTTGGTGTTGTTGTCCAGAACTATTGTTCATTATGTTATTTTAAGCCAATTCTCTCAACATAATTATTTTCTTACAAATATTACAGGTGTTTTTTTTTGTGTTTTTTTGAGTGCTTATTTGATATAAAATTGTTGTTATTAGACTGTTTTTATATAACTAGCTTACTATAGCCTAATCTCGTTTCTGCAGACATTTTTAATTAATGTTATGGGTTTTCAGCTGTGTGAATGGGCAACCAGAGCTTTCTTCCTGTATGGTGGGGAACCTAGAGTTGTTCCTACACAAGTCTTGTCTCCCTCTTTCTTACCTCCAGGTAAAATGGCTAAACATGGAATCTTAGATGTAACTTTAAGCTTAATATGTTGTGTGCAGCTCGGGACTCACATGAGTTGGTTAAAGCCTTGCTTCTTACTACATCATGGTTTGATTCCAATCAAAACATTTTGAAAGGAGTCATCTTCCCAAGTGTTCATTTGTCACTAAGCTAGCTCTTGATTAACCTATCAACGCACCGATATTTATATTCAGAGTCTTTAAGAAGAAGTAAAAAGTAAATGAAGATTAAGATCTGTAGATTTGAGAGGCACAGGTAGACAGTGTGTGCAGATTTGAAGTGTTGTACATATGATGGAATTTCATAAATAAAAAAGGTGTAAAAAATAGCAAGTAAATAACCAAAGGTTTGTTATTAGTGAATGGCAGATAACTTTGACATTTAAATATAGAAGTTTGGACTCTCCGTCCACCCTATAAACATTAAAAGTTGGGAAGACAGGCTAGAGAAACTTGTTTTAAGAACATGGAGCAGGTGTTAGATTACTTTTATAAGAACATAATTTTAAGCACCCTCCTATAAGACTACCTGTGCTTAAAATTTGTGAAAAGCGGTTTTATGTGTTTAAGATCGGGTAAATAACTACGAAATTGCCATGGATAACATAAAGCTTACATAAAAAACATAATTTTTTAAGAATTTAATTTTAAAAAGTGTCGGAAGATTTTTGAATTAAGCAATTTAATCAATCCATTTCTATTGAATTGATTAGAGACCTGGAGAAGAACAGTAGACGAAGAAATAAAAGCCGCAGGGAAAAGCTGGAGAGAAGTGAGAGCCTTGGCTGCAAACTGAGTCTGATGGCGTTGTTTCATAGAGGCCCTATGCTCCGCGCAGGGGTGAAAGGAAATAATAATAATAATAATAATAATTCTATTAAGGTAACTTTAACCTTAGTTGTGTTTTTCAAGACAGGACCTATTGTATCAATTTAATGATAAGGTCTAAATGTACAAATCAGGTGGATACTTTGAAACATGGATCTAGTGTTATATTGTGTTTATATCATACTTCCTATTGGTTTATTCCAAAGACCTTCCTGTAAGTTACCTTTGGATTACTCACGTGTGTAATTATCTTCATTCAGCCAAGAATTATCTTATAAAATGAAACAATTGTCTGGCAATTTTTATCTGAAACCCAAAATTTTTAATGATTTAATAATGCCTAAGTAGCTAATGTATATCCTTACCTATATTTTTTTAGCCCTCAGCATTATATATTATTATATATATATAGCAGTGCTGTAACCCAACTACATGGGGACAAAGTGTTTGGGAGATTGTAGGCGATAGGCTGTATGCTCGGTCCTCATAATACCGACATGGCGTCCACTTGGTGGTTGCTATCGGCATGGACACTACTAGAGAAGTCTGGGGTGTCCATGTTGGGTGGTAATCATTGTGCGGATGTTGTGAGGGGGAGATAACTGAGTATTAGGCTTGTCAATTAGCTGAAAGTCAGACCAGCACTACGTGGTTCGGATTCAACGTAAAGCTGTTGGTCCCTTAGTTGCCCTGGCTGTTGGGCTATTAATAAGTTGCCCTTTCTGAGGAACAGTTGAACTCAGTTAGTAACCAGACTACACTCATAAAACCATTCATATTCGCCTTAAAATACGCACAACGTTGTGTCGGCATCTCATATGTATGTATGAATGAATGAACGAATATTTATTTATGTTTGTGGTGTTTGTTAATCAAATATTATTAAGTTAATGTTATTTAAAAATTGACTTATGAAAAAATCAAAACAATCAAATTATAATTTGGATTTATTGCCATCTGTTATACTTGTTAAGAAAAAAAAAAAAAAAAAACAAAAAAAAAACAAAACAAAAAATAAATATAAAATAAAAATAAAAATAAAATAAAATAAATAAGTTACACAAGAGACTTTTACTCTTTGTCCTCTTTTTCTCACTTATTTGGAAGTGCTCTCTTTACAGGTTTCAACCCTGGAACAGTGTCAACACCTGTGGGCCGTTCCATGTTCTCTCCCCCTGACAACTGCAGCGTCCAGTTTTCTGCAAAGCACAATGGATTGTACCTATTCCTTAGCAGAGTCCTGCGGCCCTTGTGGACCACTCGGATTGTACAGAAACTATCCATCAACAACAAGCTTTATGTAATATGTTTGTAAATGTGGGAATTTTATTTAATATTGAATTTTGATGTTCTTTAAGAAAAAAAACGTCTCGTAGATATTGTGTTCATTCAAATACTTTTCCTCTCATACTAAAAATGTGACACATTATAGTATCAATTTTGGTGTTTAAGATGATCCTGCTGAATCGAGTCAAACATCTGTTTGATGTGAATGCTGTAATTTCTATGTTTAAATTGTTTTAGCATGTTAATATGATTTATTTAGAAAAATAGTTTGGAAACCTCAATGATCCCACAAGCACCAAATCCTTAAGGTGTCAGTCTAGAAGGCGTTCACTGTACTCATACAAATATCTTTAGAATAATAATTTAAATTATATTATACGAGGGTTATCCAGAAAGTAACCGCCGTTTGTTCATATTGCGAACAAAGTAGTGGGGGTAGCGCCACCATACTAACATCGGCGTGTGCAGCAGCTCAGTAAGCTTCTATCTGTGCAAAGTGGAGCATCGTACGATCACGTGTTGTCCAGTTACAGCCTTAAAACTTGAGTACGGCGATAGAAAATCCCGCCAAGTGTGAAGTACGTAGTATTATACGATGTCTTTTGGCAAAAAATCACTCAGCAGCCGAAATTCATCGTGAATTGTGTGCTGTTTATGGTCCAAACATTATGAGTGAAGGTGTAGTTTGTCAGTGGGTACGGTTTTTTAAAAATGGAGGAACAAACATTCACGCTGAAGAAAGGAGTGGTAGGCCTTCTCTTGTCAGTAATGACCTTCTGAGCAAAGTGAACGAAAAGGTTCGTGAGAATCGTCGATTCACGATCTCGGAACTTTCTGACCACTTTCCTGAAGTTTCTCGAAGCCTCTTACACGAGATAGTGAAAGAAAAATAGGGGTACCACAAGTTTTGTGCTCGTTGGGTACTGAAAAAGCAAAGAAAAAGTACTGCTTGGAGAACAAGTGAACTTTTGAAAATGTTTAATTGGAACGTTTTTGATCATCCCCCATATAGCCCGGACTTGGCTCCAAGTGATTTTAACTGTTTTCCGTACATGAAGTCGTGGCTTGCCTCGCAGCAGTCCGACAGTGACGAAGAGCTACAAAACGCAGTGACATGTTGGCTCCACTCACAGGCGGCAGACTTTTATAAGGAGGGCATTGATAAGACTGTCAAAAGATATGACAAGTGCTTAAATTGATTTGGTGACTATGTGGAAAAATAAAGTTGTAGTTTTAAGATGTATACTTTATAATAAAATTGTTCTATCTTCACTGGATTAATTTTTATTTCAAAACAGAGGCTACTGTCTGGATTACCCTCGTAGCTTCTTTCAATTATATATCACAGCTATTCATAAATGTACAATTCATATTTCATTTAGTCAACCTCATCCTCGAGTCGTTTGTTCTATTAGGAGTAGTTTGATCCTTGATCATATACACCTACAATAGATAAACCATCTAATAGGAATATTTTTGGCAGTAATTTTGTTAGTGTGGCCCGCAAACACAGCTGGTTTAAACTGCATTACATTTACATGGAACTACACTAGCGCTCCACAATGGACCACAAAAACAGCTGATATTTTGAGACTCAAAATTTAACATTGGATGAGAAATCTATTTGTGTATAAAATCAATGGTTTGACTAAGAATCAACTGTCAGACATTATCTAAATATATTGGAATTTCAATTCAATGCAGTTAAAAAATTATTGATGGCTTTTCCATCATGTATCTGAACACTGTACTAATCTCATTTGTTTTCAATAATTCCTTTTAATTTTATATGTGTAAGAGTAAATAAAAACCCTAAATCCTATATATATATATATACGAGGGTCGTCCAGAAAGTAAAGAACGATTGCGCATCACGGACGGCGCAGTTCCCCCACCACCGCGGGAGTGGGCTTATTCTTTAGTCCAAACCTTCCGCTTCAGTTTGAGCTGTGTAGCGGTGCCGTGAGGTTACGTTTGCGTCTCTTGTGGAAGTTCAAAATGGCGGCGCCAATTGAAAATCCCGCCAAGTGTGAAGTCCGTAGTGTGATTCGGTTTCTGAATGCGCAGCATGTTCGACCCATAAAAATTTATAGGCAAATTAAGGCAGTGTACGGTGACAATGCGATGAACGAGTCATCGGTGAGAAAATGGTGCATTCAATTTAATGAAGGCAGAACTAGTGTGCACGACGAGGAACGAAGTGGAAGGCCGTCACTCGTTACTGACGAGTTGACAGCGAAAGATGACGAAAAATTCAAGAAAACCGGCGTTTCACTTTGAGCGGTCTACTGGCATTTTTTCCACTGCCACTGCCTTAATTTGCCTATAAATTTCTATGGGTCGAACATGCTGCGCATTCAGAAACCGAATCACACTACGGACTTCACACTTGGCGGGATTTTCAATTGGCGCCGCCATTTTGAACTTCCACAAGAGACGCAAACGTAACCTCATGACACCGCTACACAGCTCAAACTGAAGCGGAAGGTTTGGACTAAAGAATAAGCCCACTCCCGCGGTGGTGGGGGAACTGCGCCGTCCGTGATGCGCAATCGTTCTTTACTTTCTGGACGACCCTCGTATATATATATATATATATATATATCTGCATAAATTCAAATTATACAGATTTAAATAAAAATAATTTGATTTAATACATTGTATTGAAAAATTGCTATAGCATACACCACTAGATAATAACATTTAACTTAAACTTTGTAGTACAGTACTGTGGGTAACGTATAAATGGAATAAGGATCAAAGTTAGGAGGCCGAGAACATAGTCTGATGTAGCTTATATTGTTGGCTGTTGTGAATACTACTTGACTACGCTGTTAAATTGAAGTTTATTTCAGCTGGCAAGCAGTGTGTCAGGCAAGGAAGTATCAGTCGTAGCATCGAAGCTCCAAGCTCTCAAGGCCTTCCTGGAGAAGAACACTCAATCTACACACGCCCCTCCATCTCAAGGGTAAGATTATGATCATTTGATTAGAAACTTTTAGGTTAGGTTATAAAAAAAGACCAGGACAGGATTTAACTTAATAAGACATCTGCAAACTTATGTAAGTATATAAAACTCCGCTTTATAATCTAAAAGTTCTCAGTTCGATCCTAATCAGGGTCATAACAAAATTTAAAAGGGATCAGCTGATAGCCACCGGCTGTTCATTTGTCGTTGGGCTATTAATTAATGACACTTTCTAAGGTATAGCTGGCCTTAGTTTGTAACAATGACTTCATCTACATTCATCATGCTCATTTGAAATCGATATTAGTCATGTCTTGACGATTGACGTTTTAAAACTGAACAATAAATAATAAAAATTAAACTTGGTATGATGTATGTAATATAGAAAGTAAGTATGCACCATTTAAGTTTATACAGACACACACACATGAATTTATACACACTTAACTACACTTGATTAAAACACTTGATAATATTACTGTCACATCCTCTGGATACACTTTAGAGATATACATTTATTTTATGATAAATGTAACTGAACGTAATATGTAAAACATATTTAGCAGATTGTAATGTGTTTGTTGAGGTATATGGAGGCTACTCCAGGGCGCAGTAGACTTCAAGAGGCCCAGCTCCAAGAGAAGCACAGCCTGGATGGTTTGACCTCCCTCGTGGACCTGTGCTGTCAAGTGTTTGGCCTGTGGAAGATCCTGTGTGAACATCAGTTCCATGTCCTCACTGACAATTTGCCTCAGGTATTATGCCTCAGCATCTGTTTAGTCCTCAAAATGAGTTTATCAATTTTATCCAACAGTCTTAGACCAGTGTTTCCCAACCTGTGGTATGCGAGACCATTTCAAGTGGTACGCTAGAACATTTCAAGTGGGTCGAGAGACCATTTCAAGTGATACGCGAGAGCATTTCTGACTGAATGCAGATTTTTCTAAACCACGAGAAAAATAAAAGTAAATATTTTGACAAAGTGGGAAATATTTTCTTGTAAAGAAGAAAATTAAATTTTGAAACTATAAAAATTGTGATAGCAGAACAAAATGCTTCAGCTACACGAATCGCACCGTGAACTGCAAATAGATTATGTTTATTTGCTTCATTTGTTCGTATATTTATGAGTAACCTAGTGAGGAACTGAAAACATGTTAATTTATTTTGTCGGAAAATCAAGAAAACACAAACAAATTTGAAATATCGAAATTCTCGTAACATACCCGAAATTCGTCGGTACTCAAATTTAGTGGATTTGTACAGAACTGAAATATGTTCGCAAATGCCGGAAACTCATCAGAAAAGCTGTAAACAGACGATTCCGTTATCGATCGAGGCGTTCTCAAATTACGGAAATTTATGCTGAAGACGAAGATTACGTTCCAAGTGTTACGATTACACATCTAACTGTTAAGCTTTAAAAGTCAATAAAAAATTATGACGATACTAAAAATTACTAACAAAATAATACAACCACCAAAACCGAATTTGCTAACAAATAACAAAATTATCGATTTTGGATTCAGAACGTCATTTTGGAAAAATTAAAGAAACATTTCAAACTCATTGTTGTCTGGACGTCAATATAATAATCTATTCATACTTTGCACGAACAACTGTTATTTTTTTGTTACAATACAATAACAATTATTAAAACATTTACAAAACTATACAATGTAAACAAAATATATTTCCACCCCTTGATTAAACAAGATGTATGTATAATACTAAATTCATACGAGTGAAATAGGCCTACAACTGGTGGTACTCCAGTCCTAAAAGGTTGGAAACCACTGTCTTAGACAATATGTTAATTTTAGAAGTCAATGTTCAGACACCTATTTAAAATATTTTGTCTAACCATTCACCTAGCAGTTTTAACCAATGTGTTAATTTTGGTAACGATCGTTCAGGCAGCAGCTCTAAACCATAGAGATTTGTTAACCATTGGTCAAGCAGCAGAACTAAACATAATGTAATTTTAGTAACAATCGTTCAAGCAGCAGCTCTAAACCATAGAGATTTGTTAACCATTGGTCAAGCAGCAGAATTAAACATAGTGTAATTTTGGTAACGATCGTTCAGGCAGCAGCTCTAAACCATAGAGATTTGTTAACCATTGGTCAAGCAGCAGAACTAAACATAATGTAATTTTGGTAGTGACCGTTCAGGCAGCAGCTCTAAACCATAGAGATTTGTTAACCATTGGTCAAGCAGCAGAATTAAACATAATGTAATTTTGTAACAATCGTTCAGGCAGTAGCTCTAAGCCATAGAGATTTGTTAACCATTGGTCAAGCAGCAGAATTAAACATAATGTAATTTTGGTAATGACCGTTAATGCAGTAGCTCTAAGCCATAGAGATTTGTTAACCATTGGTCAAGCAGCAGAATTAAACATAATGTAATTTTGGTAATGACCGTTCAGGCAGCAGCTCTAAACCATAGAGATTTGTTAACCATTGGTCAAGCAGCAGAATTAAACATAATGTAATTTTGGTAATGACCGTTCAGGCAGCAGCTCTAAACCATAGACATTTGTTAACCATTGGTCAAGCAGCAGAATTAAACATAATGTAATTTTGGTAATGACCGTTCATGCAGTAGCTCTAAGCCATAGAGATTTGTTAACCATTGGTCAAGCAGCAGAATTAAACATAATGTAATTTTGGTAATGACCGTTCAGGCAGCAGCTCTAAACCAGACATTTGTTAACCATTGGTCAAGCAGCAGAATTAAACATAATGTAATTTTGGTAATGACCGTTCATGCAGTAGCTCTAAGCTATAGAGATTTGTTAACCATTGGTCAAGCAGCATAATTAAACATAATGTAATTTTGCTATACTGCTTAAATACTTTGAACGCTTCGTAAATGTTTAAAATAAAAAACTATTTTAAGTGACATGTATGTGAAGCTGGTAACTAGGGGTGTGCGATGAAGGAAATTTTTTTCGATTCAATGCCGCGATGCGATTCAAAGAATTTTGATTCGAATCATGTGATTCCATGCAATTCGATTTGATGTGCACATAAAGAATTTATGGTTTTTTATTAAGTTTTAGAAGCGGTTGAGTAACAATAATACCTTTTGTTACATGTATCGTATCTTGCTAGTAAAAAGAAAGATAATTTAAAACATACATTTCTTGATTAAGCAAATGTTAGCTAGTTTTTGTTATATATATGCAACAAATATATAAAAATTAACTAACATCAAAGTAAGAAGGTCAATTAAAAATAATATAAGGAATGTAAGATGAAGGAATTCACATAATTCAGTTAGTAGGCCTAAAGCACAATAAATCATAATTATTTTGAATCAAAATTTTAGGGCTTAATAAATTTGTTTAGCACTAAGCATGCTTATATAATTGAATAACTAAGGACAAAAATAAGAAAAGCTAGTAACAAAGAAAGTTGATGGCTCTGTATTAAATTCATTAAATTGTAGTGCCAATAGTTGTACTTTGCTGTTGTTGTGGGAGAGTAACTGGTAAAAATTTAATTTTTTACAGTAAAATATGTCACAGGCAAAAGAATTTATAAAATAATGGAAAACAACTTAGTTATTTAATGTTATAAGATAAAACAAAAAATCCAGTAAATAGTTTTTAATTTTGTTAGGTTTTTCGGTAACAAAGTTACCATCTTCAGACACGCAAACTAAATTAATATTGTTTACATTTGATTGATTTGAAAAACACATGGTAAAATAAAAGTAAAACATGGAATAATTTAAATAAGAAAATAATAAAAATATATAGAAATGTAAAAATTATATAAATTTAAAATAATAGTGGCGTGTTTTCAAATGTTCCTGGCTCGTTACTTACAAGAGTTTCTCTGAATATTTTTATATATAAGCTTTCATAAGCTTCTAAGCGTTATTTATTTTGAACTTCTTTTTTCAAATTACATTTTGTAAAATTATGGTTGAAATTGATGCAGTGTTTTGCTATCGCTGATTTCTCCTCTTGAAAATTTTTAATATGATATTTGTGTTCTTTTAATCTTGTTGAAATGTTTCTTTTTGGTTTGGCCAATATATTTTTGATTGCAATTGTCACATTCAATTTCGTAAATACCAGAATTTTCTTCATTTTTTATTTTGTCCTTTGGATTTCCAAGTAAATATTTTAATTTAGATGTACATTTAAATGATAAATTTACATTAGTGTTTTTTAAAACTTGTTTGCATTATGTTTGAAAAAGATCCATATGTAACACTTCTCCAAACAGACTTTTCTTTTTTAGGTAATAGTGTTGTTCGGTTTAATTTTTCAATTCGTTGTTTTTTTCTTATTTATAATTCTTGTAATCATGTTCGGGTTGTATCCATTAAAAATTGTGGTTTCTTTAATTTTTGTAATTTCTTTATTAACTTTTTTAGTAGATAAGGTGTATAAAATAAACGATGAATTAATGAATGGTATGTAGCTCTTTTTTGAGATGCTGTTCGGAATGAATCAATTGGTATGAATCTTAAATTTTGTGTTGGTTTTCTATAAATATCGAATTCAATAAGACCAGATGCTTGGTTTCTTTTAAGAATGATATCTAAAAAGTGACTGGAATAGTTGTTTTCAATTTCATAAGTAAATTTTATGGTTGGGTAGAATGCATTTATATCTTTGATAAAATATTGAAGATTCTCATTTACTATTAAAAACTGCAAAAATATTATCTACATATCGAATCCAAACTCTAGGGAAGTAATTTAACGTATGTTTTGCATGTTGTTCAAAATTGCTTAAAAATATATTGGCAATGAAACAAGATAAAGGGTTGCCCATGTAAATATTGTCTACTGCAATAAAGATTATTATTATAAATAAATGTTGGGCAAGCTTGTTTGTTAATTATAATCATGTTTTTAAACCAATATTTAATTTTTATAGGAACAACAGACAGATATGGGAATGGCTACTTTCAGAGACTTAGTTGTGGTTGGACAAGAAATCTGCACCACTCTAATTAACAAGCTAATTAATATGTGAGTACTGTTCTATTTAAACAATGTTTTGAACAATGTAAAACTCTTGAGATAGAAGAGCAGCAAACACTAGATTTATTGAGCATCGGTATAGATATTCACAAAAAAGGCCTTCTCAGTCACTCATAAAAAAAATCTTAAAAAAAGTACAATAAATTAATTGAAGGCATAATTTTTGGCTCAAATAGTTCAAAATGATAATTTTTCTAAGCTGTTGAGCATAACATTGTAATCAGTACATTACTTGCTAAGAACTATTCACAACTTTGTTGATTAATAATAGCACTAGTTCTGTTAGAAATGTGGGTATTTTACACAAGTGCTCATCTGTAGAGGAGTGTATAGTTTTTGCAGCTAATATGTGCAATGTGTTTTAAACAGAACAGACATAGTTGACATTATTTATTCTTAACATTTGTCAATTAATAGGCTCCAATTCAATTGGCAAAATAATTTGGAGTCCTGCTGTAATATTTCAACTATTGATTGGATTAGTTATCATTTCTCTAAAGGACTGTTCATCTATTTATTACATTTGGTATAGTTGGAAGATAAGTGAATTATTTGTGTTCCTATTGAAAGGCATTTAATCTGAATTGTTAATACATAACAAGTTATGTTAACGAAGAGTATTTAAGACCACTAAACTAAATACAAATTATGTTTGTATTGTGTTCAGTAGATTGTCCCCAAGTGAGTAGGCTGGTAACTTTTACTCGTATGAATATACGTGAAATACATATGTTGCAGGTATTTAAATGACAACACATCAATTGATCCGATCAGCACAAAGCTACGCTCCACTTGCCCCAAACTGTACCGCAGAGAAGATGCAGCTTGCACAAAGGTGGTAGTTAGACGATTAACATAGGATTTAGTGTTTTAACTTTTATTATTGTATGTGTCCTCTTCAATACACTCTCCTTAGACACTATTCTACTGTTAGAGTAAACCACTTGAAGAGGTTCTAGTGAAGTCATATATCTAACAAAGTTTCCTTACTCCCTACTCAGTGATATGTTACCAAATTGTGCTGTCTCACCTTTTCTGTTCTCCTTCCTGTAATTGTATTTATATTCAGTATGTTGTCGAGTCGGGGTAGTGAGTTGGAAATCCCCATCAACTGCAATCAGACCTTTTTCATGTGGTGCATTCTAGCATCATTTAGGTAATTTTGTGTCATTCATTCTTTTAACATTCTCCACTATCCTATTATTTTTCCAAATAGTATTATTTTCTACCTTTGCTTAATATTGTTTCTAGGGCTTTTTATTTATTCCCTTACCTCAATGTTCCTTCCCTCCAAAACAAATTTCATCTCCTGCAGTTATCCTAACTCCATTGCCTTTCTATGGTAGTGCAGGTTTCTGCAGCATATACAGTTATTGATATACTGTTTTTCATAACAAACAATCTTATACATATAACTATTTTTGCTTGTTATGAAACTTTTATTGCCTGAACTATTTGTTTCAATTCTGAAAATATGTTGATCCCTTATTTAAGTATGGAGGGGGAAAACATTCCTTCCCATATTTACAGTCACATATTTACCCACTTCTTTTTTTTCTTTTCTTTTTTTTTTTGTCAAATGGAGCCAACAAATATCATGTAACACCTTTTGTAACTTCCTGTCCAGGTTGTAAATAGCTTCTTCCTAAAGGTGATAACATTCCAAATGCTAAAATATAATAACAAAACTTGTCCCCCCCACCCTTTTTTGTTTTCCAGTAAGCATTATTCAAGATATCAGGTAACATAACAACAAATCTTTTTTTGTAAACAAATAATATTTTAAATGTATAAATTGGTTCGCGAGTTAGGGCTACTAGTGTAATAAATTGAATAATAACTATAATTATATAAAGGGTACATAATTATAGTTATTATTAAAATAATATTTTATAACTGTCAGATAGCATTGTTCATAGCGAGTAAAATAATACCAATCATAATTAAGTTTATATAATTTTACTGATTTTTATGAATTTTTTAAAAAGTGTAAATATGTGAACAATCACCTGGCAGTTTGGAAAAATCCAATGTCCGGTCCGAGAGTTAATTTTTAATATTGAATAACATAAATAAATGCAATTTTTGAACTTGAAATTTTACATTGTAATTGTATTGTTTTTCCAGGCTAATGAGATGATAAATGTTGCTAAGACCAAGCAAAACAAAGAAGAAAAAGAGAAATTACTAGCCGCAGCTGTAAAGGTTAGTTAATATCTATCTAATCAAAATCTTGTTCAAAATCTTAAACCTTAATAACTAATTAACTTGAAGCTTAATAACACCCACCCGCCCACCCATACACGTACAGTGATATTACCCATCCGCCCACTCATACACGTACAGTGATAGTACCCACCCGCCCACCCATACACGTACAGTGATAGTACCCACCCGCCCACCCATACACGTACAGTGATAGTACCCACCCGCCCACCCATACACGTACAGTGATACCCATACACGTAGTGATGAAAGGCCTCCCAGTGTGCTTTAGCAAAATTCCATCTAGGCTTTTGAAAAGATTGAATTACAGGAATTTCGATCCCTAATGAAACCAGTACTGGCCTATGTTAAAAGTGGGGAAAACTATCAAGAACTTTCCTTCTAATTTGCTTTAGTCTTAATGATCCTACACATGTGCAAAAACTTGTTATTTGAGTAACCTCAGCACCAATGTGCTAAATAAAAAATGGCTGAATCTTTAGCATTAAAGATCAGTAAAAGGTTGTCCCTTTCAGCCCAGTCAGCAAGCATTCTGCCATTTTAATCAGCAACAGGTGGCTACTATGGGATAGTAAACACAATTACAATTATTTAATAAAAGCATAAAATAGATATTTCCAATTGTATCATGTTTTTATGAGGACTTGTTTCATTTTAACCCGTGAGCAGGATCGTTATTATTTGTCACGCCAGCAGGATCGCGTATAGCTGCCATCTAACATTTGACTTTGGCCACATATTTTGTTAAATTCTCCCTTATTTGTACTTTTTAAAATGTTTTTAAGCATATTTATTCTAACTAACATTAGAGAGAGTAAAATTACATGTATTTATTACTTTTATCTCGTTTTGTATTTTTTTAAATATATATTTTATCATAATCGCTATTTACTAAAATTAATATCTTTACATCGTATTTTAAAATTTGTATAAGCTTTAATTTAAGAGGTGTTGTGTTAAAAAATAAAGTACACCAATCAGAAAACATAAGTTTTATTGGTACACTTTCAGTTTAGTCTTCAAAATACATAATTTTAAGGCAAGTGACACTTATTGAATGAAATCACTATTCACTGTCAACCACAAAACAGTCACTGCAAATTAGACTTGTTCTTTGAGTATGTTCTTTACAAATAGATCGTTTACAGTTGTTGCACGTGTATGGTGTAAATCTATTTTTTCGTACTGGACAATAAAAACATCTAGGTTTTCGTCCATGAACAGCTGGAAAAAAACACACACATGTAGGTACGCATATAAACATGTCAGTATCATTGAACAGCTGAAAATTACAATTTATAAGTCTAAAAATACTAAAATCTAAGATATATATCTAATACTAAAGTATAAAATTTAATAAAGTAAAATAAAACAAATCAGTTATAATATATTTAAAATATCATTATCATTACCGGGAGGAGCAGTTTGAGGAAGTGAATCCTGGCCCAAGACAGATCGGATGGAACTCTTCACCTGAAGAGAGAGTGTTGGAATCGTACTGCGTTTCAATAGGAGGGGTTTTGATATTGCTTTGGCAAGTTGAGTAATAAATACTCTCCTCTCCATTTTATCCTGTGTATTTAGGGCGTACACAATTTGTGAATTTACAGTTGCCAGATTCAGGAGACCAAGAAATACACTGAGACTCCACCTATTACTGATTCTCTTCACACTGTATTCTTTTTTCTTTCGGTCCACTACGTCCACACCTCCTTTTGTTAAATTGTAAAAAGTTATAACTTCGGGCTTGAAATCATTTCCAGTGTCAGGGTCAATATCATCACCTTTGTGAAATGTTGATAGCATAATAACATTCTTATTCTTTTTTTGGAACGTATGAGACTAATAGTGTATAATTTTGTTGTGCGCCAAACCCAAACATAGTGCTTGCCACAGGTCTCCCTTTCACATCTTTGAATTCTATTGGCAACTCCCGCTTGTTTTTTTTCATTGTGCCAACAATAGTTGTTCTGTGGTTGCAAAAAAGATCATTAGCGAGAGGTACAGAAGTGTAGAAATTGTCCATAGTAATGTATCTTCCACTTTTATCAACTGGAACTAACATTCTTTTCACAACACTATTGACATCATTATCAACATGGAATGGACCCTGAGGTTGTTTCCCTGCATAGACTTCCATGTTTACCGTATAAAATGTTCTAGCATCTGCTAAGGCGTAGATTTTTATACCATACTTATCTGGTTTATTTCCTATGTATTGGTGAAATTTACAACGCCCTCTAAAAGCCTCTAACATTTCATCCAATGTCAAATACTCCCCTGGAGTGTAGCTTTCAATACACCGCTTTTAAAACCTTCAAAAACGTCCTGGATTGCTGCCAAATTATCAAGTTTAGCTCTTTCCTTTCGGGTATCCATGTCATCAAACCTAATGGACCTTATCAGCTGGTGGAATCTTTTTTCACTCATAACTGATCTGAAAAATTCAGGCGCTGTGCCATCAGTAAGCCACATTTCTGACGTATTTAGATGGTTCACTTTTTTGACGCCTAACATATATAGTATACCAAAAAACCCCAGTACTTCCTCAAAACTAGTTGGTAAACATTGTTCTGGCTTGGCATAATTTATTCTAACTTTATCTAAATGTTGGTTAGTGAATTCAACAATATTACCAATAACATTATCTGGAAAGAATATTTTCCAACAGTCAACAATGGTTTCACATTTTTTGGCATCCCCCTTTATACCGGGTAACTTTTTTACAATGTTTTGCTGGTTATGTTTGCTTCTTGGTAAATTTGGTTTGTGAATGAACCATTTAGAAATGTTATCCTTACCTACATATGTTGGAGGACTTAAGTTCCTTACAGAAGCAGACAAAGTTGGTATGCCAGGAACGTGCTGGCTTTGTAGGGCTGTAGCAGCAAGTTGAATTTCTGATTCCTCCGATTCACTATTGTCTGATTGTTCTGTGTCTGTGTTGTGGTTTGAATGTTCTGATCTAGCATCACTACCCTCATCACACTCACTGTCATAATTATTTACAACGTCGTCATCAGGAACCTCAATCCAACTGAGAATTTCCTTTTCGTCCGCTGGCCTCGACATACTTACACACTAACTGGTAAAACTAATAACTATAAGAAATAAAAACACACATTACGCAATAAAAGAACAAACTTAGATGAAATAATAATAAACTATAAGCATGCGCACTGAAAAAAGAGAAACGTATTCAGGATGGTGTATAGATGGCAACTAACTACTAGTGCGACGCGACTGGGATCGAGTGGAGATGCCAACTAACAGAGCTGACCTTGTGCCCTTCCGCTGCCCCCCACCCCTAACCCCGCTGATGAGTCATACTGTTTACAGACTGAAAGTGTGTCTAATATAGTCTTCTTGGAAATTAAGTACGCTCAGGGTGATTGACCAAGAGATAAAAAAAATTCCTTTAGTGAGACTGTTTTTGTTAGATGCCATCTAACATCGATCCTGATGGCGGGTTAAGAAAACTAAGTAATTCCAAGAGAATTGATGCAATATTTAACACTAACCAAAATTCGCTATGTTCTTATATTTTCAAAGATCTCTTGAATATCCAGAAATGTTCTCAGAGTGATTTCTCTCATTCTAAGAGATTCACTTTACAGCAATACATTTTTAGATATTCACTAAATTTTCCTGTGGTATGCATGTTGATTGTTAAAGACAGGATTCTGAAATTGGATCCCAATACTATTTGTACCTCTAAACTCAGACAAAATCATGGCAGAAAGTTTAGCCTTTGGTTCCAAGTTTTAGATAACGGACATATAAAAAAACAGATAAAAAAAATATATCATAATTAATAAATAATATAATTTTCTAAAGGCTTCAGTCTGTGAGTGGTGGCAAAATGAATTGTTTGAATCAATTATCTTATAACATTGCAATAAATATTATTTTTAAGTCAATGTGTCAAGAGTGTTAACAAAAGAACTCCGAGGTTTAACAAATATCATGTATTAAGTATTTAAAGCTAGCTAAAGTTATTTAATTTCTCTGAAATGAGTAGCTCAAGTTTTACCCATATTGTTTTGAGTATTTTTCTTCATCTGCAAAGCGTTAGGGCAGTGCAATGAACGCTTAAACAAAAGGCTCAGTGTGTTATTTAGCTTATAGAAACTAGTTCAGTTGTTACGGTACAGGGGAACTTCCAACGCAATTATGGTGATGATGCTTCATTCGGCAATAGTTAAGTGTGTTTAAAGAAACTGGAAGTATGCTGAAACAAAAGTCGCCTGGTAGGCCTTGTGTATCAGAAGGGAATGTGGATAGAATCAGAACTTAATTCCAGCGAAGCCCTAAAAACTCTGATCACAACGCAGTCTCCAGTTGGGGATTCTAAGATCAACTCTTCATTAGATAAAAGATAAAACACAAAAAGATTTGTTTAATTGCCTATAATTTACAACTTTTCCACAATATTAAACCAACAGACAAGAACAAGAGACTAGAGTTTGCTGTTTCTATGCTAGCCAAAATTGATAACAATAACAAATTTTTAAATAGTATTATTTTCAGCCATAAAGCTATCTTTCACGTAAATGGTATTGTTAACAGACACAATTATAGAATTTCGGGTTCACAACCACCTCATGAGTTCATTGAGTACTCACTCAAAGTCAATGTTTGGTGCGGCCTTATGCATGACTGAGTTTAGGTGCCTTCATTTTTGTTGAAAAAAAATGTTCATGTTGAAAAAAATCAATGTTGGAGGGATATGTTTTTTCTCAATTGTACGATATTGAGACTGAGAAGGGTTTAGTTCACTTCCAGCAAGTTCACCATCCCACTTTAGTTTTGTTGTGTGAGTGCTCAATACCCAATTCAGCAACAGGTTGATTGGAAAATCAGGGCCTACTCCTTGGCCCAGGTATGACACCCATGGATGTTTTCTTAAGGGGACATGTCAAGAAACTCATTTATGCTGAGAACATTTGAGAAATTTGAACCATTTCAGGAAATGGTTAGTCACTTGCAGTCTGTTACCCCAGACACGCTGTCAAGGACACGGCAGGAGATCGTTTGGATATGTGCCATGCCACTAATTTAAATTTACCATATTGTAAAAAAGTCTCGATTATATTACCTTTAAAAACATGTATAACACATTAAATTAACTTTTTTAATACATTCAAATTATTAACCTCAAAAACCCAGAGCTCTGTGGGTACCCTATGTACTGTTATATGTGCATTTGTTTTGTTCTATCTAATATTTGCTCAAATAGCTGTTATTACACATTCCCTGCTTACAACAAAAATTTTTTCTAGCTATGCAAAGATGTAGCTCCTCAGTTCAACATGTCGGTAATTTGCCGTCAGCTAGCAGCCTGCCATTACTACTCTGGGATCATAGATTTAGTGTTGGAGTGTGCAGCCAAGTGTGACCCCAAGGATACAGCACTTCACTACTACATGACCAATTTGCCAGCAGATGACACTCTTGGATACCAGGCGTATGCCCACAGGTAAGCTAAACCTTACCCCTAGAGCACTTCAGTAGCACCCACATAAAGGTAACATTTGATCTTCACGGCCCCCCTGGCAACCTGACATTCGTGCTTGTGTTTTTATAGTAAATATAGGTTACTGCTTATGTACTAAACTAATTTTTATCCCAATGTTATGCCATCTATTGTTAGTCTTTTTATTCCTGGCCATAGAGAATTTGATTTTTAATCCATCCAACCTCACTAGTTGCAAATATACAAAAAAATATTCAGTCAGACTCACTTATGAAATAGATTTCACTTGGAAATGCTTTTAAACAATTTTATCATTAGAAAAATAAAATAATGTGAATTAAAAAAGAATTGAAATAATTTACAACACTGATCTAATAATTTAATCATAAGTATGTCTGAAACAAATTATGTAACCTTTCTATCAATAACAACTCTGTTCAGTTTCACAATTATTGTTTTTTTTCTGTCGAGTTTTAGGACACTAGGCCAGAAATTAACATAATAGGAGAGATAGCACAGTATGATAACTGATTTTCTTGGTCCACTAATACAAGAAAAATAAAAGTAACAACAAAAGGATACACATTTTTAATGCCACCAGCAGCTTCTTCAGATGTTTCAACATAGTCCATTTCTTATGAGTAAGATTAATTCCAGCTATGATAGTGATTTGGTTTGTTATCAAAACATTTGTTGGTCTAGGACGTGGAGGACAGTGCTGTTTGGGTCCACAGCAATCCTTAAGCTGTACGTGTTGCCTGGATGGTGCTAAATGAACAATGGCTTTGGTACCTTAACTGTCAAATGGGGGATCTCCCAGCACTGTCAGCTACAAACCTTGCAGAAGAGAACTCTTACGATAAACTTATAAAAAGGCAAATTTAGGCACAGTAGAGAAAATTATGAATAGTTTGTTAATGATGACAAATGTATTTTCAATCCAAACCTGTACAGCGGCGTAAACTTCTCAAGCAATGTTTTGCAAACAATTTTAATATTTACAGATTGGATTGCTACAAAGAAGTGACAGAAGTTCTTGATCATCTTCGTCACAGAAGTAACACCACATCATACTCCATCCCTGTAAGGCCAGGCTGTCCTCCTGCCCAACCCTCGCCTGCCCTGGGACTTCAGGAAGACAACACTAAGGTAACATTTTGATATCAGACAAGCATTCTTGGCTATGTTTTAATTAGAGTGATTGGAGTTTAAATTAGATATGTTCGTTATACATAACCGAACTGATGCACACCTTGTAAAAAGAGGGATTCAGCTTTACTTTGTGTTTTATATTTATGTTGAGAAAATGTGAACTGATTTAGAGATTATTTGTATACTAGAGGAACATATTTAATTTATTTTGAATAATAAACAAATAAGTTATGGTATTTGTCAATTATCGTAGTAGAACCAGGAAGTTAAAGTGTCTATAGGAAGTTTAATATTTTTGTTTTATTCCTCAGGTACTCAAAGGCGAGCAGCACGAATATTATTTTGCAAGCTATTTATCCCTTTAGGGTTGATAAACATAGGAATAGAATAGAATAGAATAGAATATTTTTATTCAAGAAATATTACATGCAGTGGCCCTGCTAAGTGAGAACTCACTTATCAGCAGGATCCAGAAATTACATATTTTATACATTACATTTAGAAATAAAAAAAAAACAGTATAATATTAAAGAATATACAGTAATGAAAACAATACATATCAGTGTGTATAGTAGTGGCAGATGGTGGGTATTAAAACTTAACTAGTTAACAATAGAAGTGGCATTAATAAATCTTAAGAACTATTGTACATTTGGATGTGTAAAGAGTATCAAATCTTACTCTATGGCAACGACAGCTGATGCCCCCCCACCGCAGCGACCACAGCTGTTAAGCAAGCCTGTCACCACGGGAGCGGGAGCAGCCAGCAGCAGCGTCACGTTGTTTACTACATAACCAATAACAGACTCAAAGATTAAAAATCAAGAATCCTAAAAAGAAATCACAAGAGATATTATTCGTTTGCATTATTTTCAATTGCCTTTGCCCATTTGTGTTATATGTGTTCAGTGTTTGTGTGTTAACCAGTGTCAAATTAACGAATGTGATGTGATGGGTTGGTGTTAATAATGGTTCATCCTTGGTGGGCTTTCATGGCTTGTGTTACTAACTTATATCTTAACACCATTAACCAGATAACTACTTTTTAATCAACCTCAGTGTAGTTTTACATGTCATAAAAAAACGCTAACATATTTTAATTATTGCCTTCTAACAGATATTTAACACTAGGGGAGATCTACTCTAGCATGGATATTCAAGGTAAGCATGGGACACCAGCTAACTTTAGCTTCAAGAAAACATATTCCAACGAGATCTTTCATAAGGTTTGTAGGCTACACATAAAAGATTTATTAAAAATATGGTGTAGACTAAGTAGGTAACAACTGTAAAGCCTTAGAAAGTACAGGATGTCATCATATTTAAAGCATAATAGGCCTACTGTGAAGGGCCATTTATGCAACTACAGAGGCAATAACAATAAAAGGATAAAAAACAATAAAGGAATAAAAATAAATCTATATTGTCATTAATATTTACATATTTCAAGCATTGCAAAGTCAATGATATAAAAAGGTTGAACAATTTGTTGCATTTCCCAAAATTTGGAAACAAATAAATCAGGTGCTAACAGTATATTTACTGTTGCAAACAACAACCTCAAAATATTGGTGTGGTTGATTTGATTCCTTATTCTTGAATTGTTAATAAAAATGTTAGAAATTTTATAGTAAAGTTTAATTTATACTAGCTCACAATTTTAACCAATAGTAATTTTCCTATTTTGTAATTATTATTGTCTTGAAACAGGATGTGCTGAACTTCTCAATTGCTATAAATGATGTCATTTTTGGCTACAAGCACAGTATAATAACAGACACTCTGTTGAAAATCGGTCACAAGCCATGCTAGTGCTCCTAGCGGCGGGAGCAGAGCAGTGTGTGTTTTTGCACTATTTACATACACGGTTGTTATTAGTTAATGTCAAATAACTTATGTCTATAATCTGTCATGTCATTTTTTTTATTGTTATTATTCCTTTTCTTTGCAAGACACAATGCAATACAATGTTAATGCGGTGTAGTTGTATGCTCCTGCCATTAGGAGCGCTAGCTCTACAGCGCTGCAACAGAAGTGTCGCTACTGACTGTTATTATACTGTGCGACAAGGCTTTTTAAGGTATCAACAAAATGAGTTTCATTTCATTTTACAGCTGTTTTCTGCTTGTTTATGTTTCGCAGTGTTGTGAAAATTACGTTAGGTAGTGGATATAGAGGACAGTGTTGTTACGGAATGGAATATTGCATAGTCAGATTGTACAAAGTAATTTTGAAAGCAAAAGTTAGAGTAGAGTGATCCACAACCTCCTACAGCCAAACAAAGACGTAAACAAGCAATAAGTAGGCCTAGATTACAAACAAAAAGGCTGGTAGGGTAATTTATTACTGGACTAATGACTCTTTTGATAGTTAACATTTTTTAAGAATAGTTTTTTAAAAGCTTTAGCGTGCTTGAAAAAAACAGTACAATGGAGTAGACACTCACTATTTACCCAGTAGTTGAGAGGTTAATGGCATCCTTTTATTCGCCATAATTGTATTTAATTAATTTTTAAGGATATATATAAAAGTTCATAATTCATTTTACAGTAGACTCCCGATTATCCACAATAATGAGTGGCTGACCTTTCGTGGATAATCAAAATCGTGGATAATCCAAAACTAGCCTAAAATTGCCTGGCAATGACTAAAATCAACTCTGAAACAAAACTGAGCCTTAAATTAGGCCTTACTATGAGTTTAGGTTAAAAAATATAACAATTAAATTACAGTAGTACAGTACATACTGATATTTAATTAAGTATCACTTGAATCACATAACAACATTTTAATGAAAGTAAAACAAACGCTTTTATTGTTGGGTTGGAAGAAGTCTTTTATAGATATTTGATTCTTAGCGCTAGACTCTTTTCTTACAGTGCTTGCACGAATTTTTCGTAACACCATAATATCCAACTCTGTTGAGTCTTGTTCCCTCTCTATGGATTTTCCGTTTATCCATCTAGTAAATCAGTCGATAAGCACTTCCACACTGCACTGACTACTGCACACAACTGACTCACGGTGGCAGAAGGCAGTGAACTCAAAACAATAGAGCGCGCCACAGCCACGCCTGACGTGACTCATCAGTGGCAGGCGAAGTACATTATAAACAACTACCCTACATGTTTCGAAAATAACGTTTAAGAGCGGAAATAATGATAATAATTTCAAATTTTATATATCATATATTACATATCAAGAGACATTTCAACCATCTAGTGATCATTATCAATCTGTAATTATAAGTTAAATTTTGAACACAAATCAAATTATTATCATTATTTCTATCATAATAAAGTCGTTGCATAAACTATATACTATATGTGCTTTAATTTTTTTTTCACGATCGTGGTTGATCCGCAACGTGGTTAATCCACTCGTGGATAAACGGGAGTCTACTGTATCTTAATTTTGAATTTTAATGTACCATAATAACTAGTGAAGTCAGTGAAGGACTGAGTTGAACATTAGATTCATGCTCCATAATAGTAATTTGAGTAACTCATTGTGTTTAGCACTTAGCAAACAAGTTCAAAACACAGAAGTGTTTTGAAGAACACTAAGTGCTAAACAATAGACACAACAAAAGAAACTATAGTCTTCATGTTTAATGTACCATAATAACTAGTGAAGTCAGTGAAGGACTGAGTTGAACATTAGATTCATGCTCCATAATAGTAATTTGAGTAACTGTGTTTATAAACGTGCCTCACAGAAGTGTTTTGAAGAACACTAAGTGCTAAACAATAGACACAACAAAAGAAACTATAGTCTTCATGTTTAATGTACCATAATAACTAGTGAAGTCAGTGAAGGACTGAGTTGAACATTAGATTCATGCTCCATAATAGTAATTTGAGTAACTGTGTTTATAAACGTGCCTCACAGAAGCGTTTTGAAGAACACTAAGTGCTAAACAATAGACACAACAAAAGAAACTATAGTCTTCATGTTTAATGTACCATAATAACTAGTGAAGTCAGTGAAGGACTGAGTTGAACATTAGATTCATGCTCCATAATAGTCATTTGAGTAACTCATTGTGTTTATAAACGTGCCTCACAGAAGTGTTTTGAAGAACACTAAGTGCTAAACAATAGACACAACAAAAGAAACTATAGTCTTCATGTTTAATCTCAGTAAGCATTAGGAAAATCCACAACAGAGTCACAGTGCCTAAGCCTTTGTGATCTAGGTATGCATGGAGATGTACCGGTGGCTGGTCTTTCATCATCTCCATCAAGTTTTTATAAAAGCTGTTAAGCTTAGTATCTGAAAAATACATGACATAGGCTACTATTTTGTCTTTGTTGCAGGTAGATGACGTTAGACTGCTGACCAGTTATTACATATGAAGGTGTATATCAGTGGCTGGCCTTTCATCATCTCTACCAAGTTTTCATAGAAGCTGTTAAGCTTAGTATCTGAAAAATACATTATATACTATTTTATTACCTGTTATTAGTAGGTGGCATTGTAAGACTGACCAGTTATTACATATGAAGGTGTTTTAGTGACTGGCCTCTGATCAAGTTACCAGAAGAACTAAAAGTCCTAAGTTGCTAAGACTAAAACTGTGACCTTTCTATTGAAGAAAGCCTTTTATTCGGTTCCTGAATTCACAGATGGATTATGGAGTTGGATGGATTTTAATTAATAATCTTTGACAACTTTAAATTAATAAGACATTAAATAATGCTAAGTATTTTTTGTGAGATATTATAAGGCATTAAAACATTTCCTATTCTATTCTATCTCTTATAAAGTTCTCTTAAAAGCTGCCAAGCCTATTATCTGAAAAATACATGAGCTACTACTTTATTTCTATTTTAGGTGGGTGACGTTGTAAGAATGTGTATGGAGTCAAATGACCAGTTATTACATATGGAGGTGTATCAGTGGCTGGCCTCTCACCATCTCTATCAAGATCTCATAGAAGTTGCTAAACCGAGTATAGAACTATACCTCAAGAAAGCCACGTCACAACCTGCACGCCGTGATGCTGCTGAGTTTGCTGATCTGCTGTGGAAGTATCATGAGAAACAAGAGAACCATTCAGCTGCTGCTCAGATCCTATACACTCTTGCTAAAACCCCAGGGTAACTTCATTTAGTACTTTCTAAAATACTTAGTGTAGTACAAGTTTACATCAGCAAACTTACTTGTCCACCAAAGGGAAGTCCACCAACAAAATACACAGGAAAACAAATACAGACACGTCTTACAATTTTCAATGCTACTAGCACTTTCTTCAGGTGAGTAGAGACATACTAGTTTTAACTGTTTTTCTGGGAAGGTGTCATGGGGAGGGGTGAGGGTGCATATCCACTAACACAGAAACATTTCTTACAAAGTTTTTAACAAAGTTTATATGAAACTCTTTCAAATTCAGTCTTTTGATATTTGAAAGAGTGGGAAAGGGGTGGTATTTAATACATCTGATGTAGGGGTGTGCGAGTAGCAATATTAGGATTCAATTTCAAGTTCGAGTTTTTTCGAGTCGAGTATTTAACCCTTGATTTTCAAAAATGAAAACACTGAAATGAATTAGTTTATTTAAATACTGAAACACTATTTATTTAGTTCACTAAATAATTAATAAAGTTTGGAAACTTGTTTTAGAATTTATGAAATGATTGTAACAGTGATTAAATATGAATATTCACTAAGATATATGTTAAATAAACAGTAAAATAATGTGTGAAATATTTGTCATAACTTATAAAAAAATAGGCCTAAAATAAATTCAGAGTAAAAATTTAAAATATTGAAACTAAACAAAAATTGCAATCAGGTTCTAAAAACAGTATATAATTGCCTTATCCCTAACTCTACTGTGAGCGTTGATCTATAAACTTTAATCAAATCAAACTGACAAACTTAAATTAATTTTCTTAAAAGAACACAGCAATAGACGTGGAAAGAGATTGGTCTCATCACTAAAATCCATTTTATTTTAGATTGGTCTCGTAACTAAAATCCATTTTATTTTTATTATATTTACCACGGTATTTTGCATACTAATGTTTGCAAGTTACAAAAGTTCACAAAACTATTAATGTGAACTTTTGTTCAATTGAAAGTTAAACCTAAAAATCCATAAAACATTATTTACATAATATGTTCTTTTCAGCTAACCTCAATTTCAGCATTGATTGCAATGTTTTGTTTCTACTAACAGAAACAAAATAATTAACTGTAACTAGCGATAACAACTGCTGTGCCGACTGATCAAGGTTAACATTGTTTTCGTTTTCATCGTACTATTTGTACTTCCATATGTCAATTTGAGATGTCAAGAGATGGACGTTATTTAATGAAACGTTATCTATAACAGGTTATACATAATACCCTGTTATTTTTGTAACTCCTAGTCATGATGCATAATAAGGTTATAACAAACTTTATATAACTGTAACGCATGGTGGTAATGGATAGTAAATTTAGCACGCTGAGGAGAAGTAAGCGGAACTGTAACTGAACTACGAACGAAACTTAAGACTCTTGCCGTTTACATACAGTTAAATTATTGACAACAGAATAAACTTTGAGCGGTTACTCTGTAATGGGCAAGCAAAGCCACAACGACCATAACTTACTATCGAAATTTCGATATCGTAACGTAACATAAGGCATACGTAACTTCAACCACATACAAAACATAATAAACTTACTTGATCTCTAATTCAATTTAATAACCTTCGGTAACTTGGATCGTTATCTAGACCAACCGTACCGAGGCTTCGAGCTGTTAAGTAACGTCAGGGCATAACAGAAACATAATAACTGTCTTGAACGTCAACACTACAAAATTAATAGGTTAAAAAAATAACAGATTATTTTAACACGTTATGACAGCATATTAGGATTACGTAACAGGTTATCGAAAAAGTAACTGTAATTCCCATCTCTAGTGTAAACGTCAACAAAAACTCCACGACTAGCAGTACATTTTATATTGAGACTCGTCCGAGTCGGCGATGTACTGGTAGTAAGCTACATTAATTGTTATTTTATTAGTCACGGTGCCGAAAACGAAACTGTTCCTGGCATTCTGTCTCAAATTATTATAGCTTTTCAATTTCAATAGTTTACGCTCCATGCATAGTTTATGTTACAGATTGAACACGATTTAATTAAATCTGTCCAAAATTTTTAGTCAGAATAGTTTTGGTCATGAACTTTTAAAGGATGAACCTAAAATAAATGTAACTGTTTATTTCAAATGTTGGTAAAAGTTATGTAACAAAATTTAAAACGGTTCAATAACTAATTCTTTGTGATCAGTTATCACGTTTTGTATGAATAACTAGTGACGACTATTTGGAACAGCTTATTTAGACGTGCCTTCTATATAAATAATGAGAATACTTTCGCCGTAATCGCCATGGCCGTACGATTGAGACTGGTGTGTATGAATCACAAATCTTAATACATCGTGAGAACATATCCGCTTATGAATATGATATGATCATATTTTAAATACAGTTGCCAACATGAAATGCTTATCTTTATAATGTATTATACAAATGGGACTTTTGTCTTGATTATAGCGTTTTACGCTCAATTATGTGGCAAAACAACTAGATTTTTTGAATTTTTAAAAATCTTGAGTCGAATTCGAGTTTTTTTAAAACTCAAAAAACTTGAATTTCGAGCTACTTGCACACTCCTAATCTGATGTTGAGATTAGTTCCCAATTCCATTCTTCTGAGTTTGAAGTTGGAACAATTGGCTTGGGATGGAAGATATCTGAATACTAAATAAGTGAAACACTGATCAAAATTTTGATAATTGTGAATCTTATATGCAAAAACAGGTTTTTCAGTATTTTGAACTATGCAATCATGTCTATGGCCATAAATGTGTTTATAGATGGTTACAAAAATATGTTTGATTTTCCATCTAGATTTTTGGATATATTTCACAATAATAACAAGATACATATTTAATTGTAATGTCTATTTATGAAAAAACTACTTGTTTTGAGATAAAAGCAATACGCTGCACTTATAAGGTGATTCGTGAAGTTCTCCTCCCACGTTACAGCACATTCCATTAGTAAAAATAACAAAAATCGTTTGCAAATTACAGGTAGTGAAAGATTTCATCATGATTCCTGGGCACAAAGTCAAATAAAGCCATCCTGAATTTTTGAGAAGGTAAATTAGGTGGGACATTTGGTTGTATCTTGTGTATTTTTACTTGTAAAGGCCATTAAAATTGGTTCCAGAAGTGTACCTTAAGTATTTTTAAGTAATTTATGAGTAAATCAAGGAATTTGGTTATGAAACCCAGTTTTTTAACCTTTTATGTATAATAACATTATGAGGGCTAATGAATAAATAAAATCTTCATTAATTTTATTAGACTGTAAAACGTTTATTAGTGAGATTAAAAAAAAAAAAATAAAACAGAAATAAGTACAAGGAAATCAATTTAACTTGGTGTAGTACATTACTAATTAAAATATATATATATATATATATATATATATATATATATATATATATATATATATACCAGTATTAGTTTGGGCCAACTTTATACATTTTTATAATAGATAATTGAAAAGTCGAATATGAGGCCATAATTATTGATATTATTGAAACATATTATCTACTGCTCGTGTTTTGTTTTTGTTTGGGCCAACTTTACACATTTTTATAATAGATAATTGAAAAGTCGAATATGAGTCCATAATTATTAATATTATTGAAACATATTATCTACTGCTCGTGTTTTGTTTTCCAATTTTCCAGAACTTCCCTTTGTCTGCTCATCCAAATCCATAATCCAGGAATTATAATATTTAGGTGATTGGACCCACTGATTGAGGCACTTAATTATAATATTTAGGTGATTGGACCCACTGATTGAGGCACTTAATTATAATATTTAGGTGATTGGACCCACTGATTGAGGCACTTAATTATAATATTTAGGTGATTGGACCCACTGATTGAGGCATATTTTCCCGTTATGTTTCTCATGAAGTTATTCTTCTTGACTGTCATGGTTCTCATAGATTCTTGCACTTGAACTCTCAAATGTCTTTAGTGATCACAAAAATGTTTAGTACAATTTAAAGGAAAACATTAAGAAACGAGGAGATTTAAAAAAAAATGTATAATTGAAATATTCTTCTGCCATCCTAGCATTGTAGTAGGTTAACTCTTACATGTTCCATTTTATGTACTTTCAAAGTACTGTAACAGTGATTGTTGCTGTTACAGTGAAACTTTAAACCTGGAACAGCGCATCACCTACTTGGCCAAGGCAGTGCTGTGTATGCGCAGTGACCAGGTGGGCTGTGCCCCCCATCTTGGAGTGTTCCTGCATGAGCTGGAGGATTATCTGCAAGTGGCTAACGTCCAGAAGAAGGTAATGTCTTCTATATTTATAAAAAGAATTTATGTGTATTTGTCTTTTATGCATTAATAAACCACTAATCGAATCGTAATGAAACTATAAGAAGTTGTAGAGTTCACTCCCGGGAAGGTTTCTGGCATGGTTTCATTCACTTCCAATTCTAGGACTCCACCCCAGTGGCCTTTAAAATTTCAGTTATAATGTAATGGAGTTACTTTATTTTTTTGACACCATCACCTGTTAGATAAAAACTAGGGGTGTGCGAGTACTCGAAACTTTGAGTATTTGATCAAGTATTTTACTACTAGAACTTGAATCGAAGCTTCTGAAACTACTCAAAGTTTGATCGAGTAGTTGTATTTCACAAAATATCTGATTTAAATCTCAATTTAGATTTAAGAGTTAACAGTTTTATAAGTTATAAATGAAAACTGTACGTTTCCTTGTGTTTTATTTTACCCTTATTCATGCGTGAACAAAACAATACGTGTAAGAATAGGAAGTACACAACTACAGTCAAATGAACTAGTCGACGTAGTGAACGAGTTCGTTCATGATTTGAACTAGTTCAATTCAAAGTGAACAGAGCTGGGAAGGTAGCAATCACACATACTGGTTGACCGAGTCTACCAGTCACTTGTAACCTAACCTAAAATAACATGAATAAAACAGATGTGCTGGTTAGTGTCTTTATGACCCAAGAAAGGGACGAGAGATCCGGATCAAGATGCTCAAGAAGAGCTGTTACCGACACAAATCTAATGGTCTGTACACCGTGGAAAATATGCCTATTTTCGTTCACATCAATAATATCGTTCAACCAAGGGTCCCGAGAACCGATCTTCCCATCTTTTCAAGGCGAAAGTCCATCTCAGTTATGGTGTACATGCAAAGAACCGTTCAGCTCCTTTTCGGAACTGAAATATTGTATATTTCTCGTGAGTTGATTGAGGCCTATTTTGTTTTATAATCTGAGTAGGGTCCAATGATATGACATAAAAAAACACGATACCATATCATATTAAATATGGTAATGGCATTCTAGCAGCTTGTGACATAAAATTATTGATTTATTTTCTGTCAAATTAAAAATAGATATATGCATCCGTGGCGAACGTCTATTAATTATTATTCCGTAAACACCTTAGATCGCCAAAACTGTGTGTAAAATTTGCGCGTACGATATTTGTATCTGTCAAATTGTTGAACGGTTTTTTGTCCTTGTCAGACAATAGCGCAGTCGGAGTGTAAAATGTGGTAAAATACGATAATTTTGATTCGTAAACTCACAGAATGATTCTCTGTTCATATTGACGTTGATGTCGATGTAAACTATAAAGCAATCCAAGTGAGGGAGGAACATCTTGCTGGAAGACCTTTTCTAAACAAAATACGACAAATTTAGAGATTTAGGAAATAATTTCTATTGGACCGAAGCCTTATCAAACGTCTTGTTTTTTATTCATAAGTTTGTAATATAGCTGCCCACAATTTTCATTGTATCACTAGTTGGCACTTAGCTGATATTTCAGACTGCATCTTGTTGCCAATATTGGTTAGACCTATTATATAAGCCGACTACGTCTATGGTTTTCATTCGATTACACCAGGTTTTCATGAATTTCTCACTATGAAATAATTATTTATCTGTTGTTCAGTGTAGCGTCATGTATCGAAATAGTTTCAAGTTGCAGATATTTCATTACCGATGGTAATTTAAAAACTAGGCATGCTAGGCGACTTTAAAATTTATTTTTAGTAAACCTGCTTAGTTATTATTATCAATCGATTGAACCACAGTTTTTGTCATCCAGATTTTCAAATTTGATTATATGATTCAGAGCTTATTTCCAGTTAGTTGAAACCTTGTTATTACTTAATTAATACCCACAGATCCACTTTTCATGGCGTGTACAGAATAAATTTTTTGTTGAGAGGAGGCAATTCTGAAAGCAAATGACTGCATTTGGCGATGACGCCTGAATTTTAGCATCAGTTTGGTTGGATGCAGCTTTTGTCAAAATAATAAGCTTTGCTACTGTACATCACTACTCGCACACCTCTAATAAAAACAAATAAAAAGAACACTTTTAAAGTAGGCTAAGTGACGCTTATTGAAATTTAACATTAAAAATAAAATAAAACATTACTGTTTATTTGTTAATCTCGTAGCAAGGTATGGGAAAACAGCTAGTCAAGGTATAAAAGTAAATAACTGAAACAAATCATTAAAACCAATACATTGCCTGTAGACGCAATGGCTCATGTGCTGCTATCTAATGGCGATTTGTTTCAAATAGGCGCTCAGACAATTATTTGGTGAATAATTAGCTCAGCTATTCAGTGTTTGTTGGAGAGAGACATAGAGAGGAATGAAAAGAGATAGAGAGAGAGAGAGGGGGAGACATCTGGTGATACTTGTGAAAACCTAATATAACTAAACTAATTAATTTCATCGAACAGAAAACACAGCTTCACGGGGTCCAAATGAGTGGACAGTATTCTCATGCCTATATTCAATACTATTAGTAAATATATTGGTTCATATTTTATGATTTAATTGATTGCAATCATTTTTCCTAGCCTTTGTAGAGTCAAACTTAAATAAATAAAGTAGTCCTTTTTAATGCTTAGATTATTTCTAATATAAAAAAACATCTCAGAGTTTGATGCTGTTCTCAAAAAATTGAAAAGTGACTGGGTTGAAAAAAATTAAGCTTTTGTAGTGTGGTTATTTATTTAAAATGGCTTTATGAGAAGCTCTGTACATCTCTCTGGTCCTAAAATAACATAATACAGAGTAACATAATCTACTTTCTAATATTTGATGAAATACTGGGATGGGGTGGTGTTTGAAGACCTTCTAGTGGAGGTTTTTCAAATCACAAAACCAAGCAAAAATTACAAGGCCCATCCAACCTAGCCTTGTCCTTATAAAAATGTCAGAAACAATTTCTTTAATGATATTTAATTTCAATTGTTTATGGTTGTGGCAGGTATTGGATGCACTCAACAATATTGCCAACCTTCACAGGCAGGCTGAAGATGCCATCAAGAGGCTCAACTCTTGTCTACTTACCATTACAGAGGTGGGATATCTTCCTGGAAGGAACTTGATAAAATAAATAGTTTTAGTTAGTTTGTTGAACATGTCTAAATTGAAAAATAGTAGGTAAATAAGAAGAAATTGGATACATTTTTGGTAAGGAAAACAGTTCAGAAAAAAATTAAATTGTATTGTTGAGAAAGAGAGTTTAAACTGAATGTATATTGGAGATATAGGACATCAACGAACTTACCTTAGAAGACAAGTTTACTAACACCAGGGGGAGTGAGGGAGAGAGAGAGGGGGAGAGGGAGAGAGAGAGAGAGAGAGAGAGAGAGAGAGAGAGAGAGAGAGAGAGAGAGAGAGAGAGAGAGAGAGAGAGAGAGAGAGAGAGAGAGAGAGAGAGAGAGGGAGAGAGAAAATTTGTGTAAAAGTTTGCTGATATCCTATCTCTCCAATATACTAATTCCTTGCCTAGTGCCCTTTAACGTAACCTTTAAACTGAATGTGAGTGAGGAAACAAAAAAAGTACTTGACAATGTATGTTAATGGCTGACTTACATCATCCCACAAAATCGACACATTAAATATTATACTTGTTATAATCTTCTACTTCAGTAAACTTACAAGAGATTAAAAATTTGACTTTTATTCAACTCAATAACTATAAATCGTGCAATGTTACGTTTGATTGCATATTTTATGATATAAATTATTTTTAATGAACCGCTATATTATCCTAAATAGGAAATCTAAATAATTAATTTGGTTTATAAATTATTATTTTTCTGTTTAATAACAGCAATGCTATGAATTTAGTTACAGTAAATAATTGAGTGGCATTGTATACACTGCTGGACATTAATATACTGAACATGTACATGCTGTTAGGTGGTGGTTTTCATTTGGGAAAGAATTAAGTTAGATCAACAGCGTACTGCTTTTCTTCCTATGGTAGAAAATATGGTTATATTCAGATATGTGACATTTTTAGTTTGCCATATCATTTTTCATATATTCATGAATTCTGTAACAACAATCGAATACCTACTGATTGTCAGTACTTTCCTAGACTTACTTTAACAATAATTACTGATAAATATGCTGGATATCAGTAAATATATACGAAGTTTGTCCAAAAAGTATCCGACCTTGACGTCTGGCATGAAAATGAGCTACTCGGCGGCAATGGCGATTTGGTCCCCTTCAAAGTACTCCCCTCCACAAACTACTACCTTATGCCAACGCTCCTCCCACTTCCGGAATCTCTCCTTAAATTCATTTTTTAGAATGGCTAACAGATCCTTTGTTGCATTTTGTTTTATTTCTTCAACAGTGTCAAACCTTTTTCCTTTCAAAGGAATTTTTAACTTCGGAAATAGCTAGAATTCACAAGGAGCTATGTCAGGGCTGTAGGGAGGCTGTCGTTGTTATTAATGTCGTCTTTGACCAAAAAATGCATGAACCGAAACACGGTTCATTTTCAAATCTTCTTGTAAAATGTTTCAAACCGACGATTTTGGTATTCATAAATATTCTTCCAGCTCTCAGACAGTCAATTGACAGTTTTCATTAATTGCTGCATGAACACGTTTAACATTTTCTGTGTTTCTAGCCGTTAAAAGCCAGCCAGATCGCTCATCACTCTCCAATGATATGCGGTCATTTTAAAACCATATAAACCTCTCTTTAATTTGTGTAACGCCCATAGATTCTTCACCATGACCTTTTTGTATCATGGCAATTGTCTATGATGCTGAATGGCTGATTTTTTGGCAAAATTTAATGCAGATACGTTGCTCATCACGTTTCAGTCATAGTGAAATGTGACGTGCACCCACAGCAGTACTGTACGGAACAAAGCGCTGTGACTCACGAATGACCGGAGCGGGTTCAATGAAGGAGTAGGGGCCCTCCTCCCCACAAATAACTGGTTTGAGCTAGATGGTCTTGCTGCGGCCGACTACTGATCAGCGGTCGGATACTTTTTGGACAGACCTCGTATATGTATAAAAGTCAAATACCACTCTTACTGACTCACTCACTCATTACGAAATCTCAGAAACCACGAAACGGATTTACACACAATTTTAAAGGAAGTTAGCTTTAGTTTCAAGGGTACCCACTAATAAAGGAGTGTTAATTTTACACCGTGCTATACTCTGCAACACTGGCCCTTCAAAAGTTACCATAACCCAAAAAATAATGTCAGAATTATATCTTTGCCAATAAGTTAGACATTTCTTGACGATGTTATTATTAAATCAATTTGTATGCAAAGGGTCATATTCAATGAAATTATGCCATTAATTTTAATGTCAATAACCAGTAAGCATACTAAATATATGAATATAGAAACTATTTAGAAAAATTTATTTTAATATAGGTAGATGTCATATAAACTTGTTGAATGTAACAATAATAATTTAAAATAATTTTACAGCTGTATGAGGAGTTTGCAGAACCATACAAGCTTTGGGAATGTCAACTAGCCATCATAGATGTATCTGGACATGATGACCTTGACCTCATCCAGGGCATCTGGGACAACATCATCAAAGATGGTGCGTTGAGGGAAACATCAACAGCAATAAACCTAAGTCTGTTTATGTGTCCTAAAGTTAAAGTAAATGCAAAATTTATTTAAAATTAGAAAATCATTCACCTTTTTGTATAGAAAATAATCAAAATTATACAATAAACAGTTTATTGTTTAAATATTAGTCAAACATCTAAAACCAAACTGTAAATGGAATTAATTTTATTATTGGCTGTGATTTAAGGCATAATTATGTTTTTAGAGATGCGGAAAGGAGAGGACTGGGCCACAGAGGACAAAGTTGGAGTGGTTTTGGCCAAAGTTCGAGAACTGGGAACTCAGTATATGGTCAGCTCCAGGTGTTTTCCTGTCGGTAAGTAATGAGGTTCTGAAGACTCTTAGAACAAATTTGCAATATTATAGTTCTATCAGATATGGCAAACACTTTGGTGCAGGATTAAAATTTGAATATCAAATCACAAACATGGATAGTGTACCATTCCTAAATCAGAGTTGCATTCAGTAGGCTTTTTAATAGTAGTAATTGCAATTTTTATTTCAATTAAAAAAATCTTTATTTTTCAAAATTTCTCTTTTTTTCATAACATTATCAACTATTACTGTAAGTGGATTAACATATAGCGATTCATTATTCTCTGTTTTAGCCAGCAGTTATTTTGATTTGATGAAAGATGGCTTTACTCTTATTTCCTTGAAAAAAAAAAAAACATAATATTTATAATAAATCAGTGTGCAATATAATTACTGCCCTGAAGAAGCTTCTTTCTTATCTGACTATTAAAAACTAATGTAAATAAATTAAAAATTACTTAAATGTCTTAAATCATGTTTATTGGATGACCGGTAGTTTTAGGTATGATAATGTTTACTTATCAAGTCAAACAGTAACTATTGCCAAATTTGTTTAGAATGATAGTGAGATGTAGTAATTCAATCCCTTAATGGCCCTTAAGCCATTATGTTTTTACATATTAGAAAAAATAATTAAAGATAGTTGTCATAATCTAAATCCAATACCTACCTACAGATTGATATTTTTCTAATTTTAATGTCTGATTAATCAACATTGATTTACAAATTCCTCAATATTTATAAATCCTATTCCTAATAAATGTATTTATATTAACATGTATTTTGTGTTATACTTCACATCACGGTTGCTGTGATTTCAGCATCCCTAATGTGGCAGTTGGAGCAGCTGTGCTGTAGACAGGATGCAGACAGACGGAACGTTTTTAACACATTTTACGATGTGGGTGTCACGTTTCCCCAGCTTGTGGAAATTTACAGAAAGTATGTATACAGTTGCAAACTCTGTTGAGAATGTATTTTTTTAAAAGTACAATTTTGTAAAATTGATAACATTAAAAGAGTATTTTTATTTTTGTTACGTGAAATAGCTCTGAAAAAATATTTTACTATTAACAAAAATAATAGTGTTACAATGGTTACAAATTAAATTATTTTTTCCAGTATTTAAAGTGAATTTTATACTCCCTTGTTTACCAAAGATTAATAATAATCCACTGTACAACAAGTTTGAATCAAATAAGCTGTAAATTTTATTTAGTTTATAAAAATTTGTAACTAGTAAAAAGAGTTCTCTTAAATGTTTTAAATTCTTAATTTTTTGTATTATAATTATTTAAATGACTTATGAGTGCTATAAATTAATCATAAAATAAAAACAATTTGATGCAATGGAGACTGAAACGGGTGACCTGGTATGTGCGTATATTTTATTTATCAAACAAAACAATTATGCTCTCACATATTGATTACGTTTTGTCAATTTCTGCCGTGTGCGTTTATATATAAGGTATTTTTTAGTCAATGTGCATGTATAGTGTAAATTAATGCCCATTCCACTCTCCTTATTTGGCATATTTCCTGTAATTGTAATCTTAATCCGACATTATTATTTGATGTCTACCTGTATGTACAAAGTTTGTTAATGCACAATGTAAAATGTTATAAATAATGTAAAAAAATGTATGTTCTCTAGAAAAACGTTGTTTACAGTAGTGATGTTGATTGTTTGTAGAACTGAAAATATAATACTGATACAATAATTCTAAATAACACATGTTAAAATTAATCGTATTTTAAACTATTTATATCAGCTCTTGAATTTTTAATTTTGCTGTGGAAATATTGAACGAAATATTGTAACATATGCTAAACTAAAACGAATGCCTGAACACTATCTCTTATCCTAGAAAAACAAATATTTTTAGATTGTACAGTATTCTTTACCTTCTTTTCTACTCATTATTTATACACTAAAGTCTTTACACATATATTTCCTCCAACCCACATATTATCTTCATATCATCCTTATCACCATTCAAGATGTGCATTGTTAAAGTTGTTTTGTACACCAATCAAACAAGGTGTCCATAAAGTTCCTTTATTTTTTAATATATGGTAACCATAAGGTTACCATATATTTTTTTTAAGAGCTGGAAGAAATTAATTTCCTTCTGGCTATATTAGGAACCATTTTCTTAAACATTTGACAATTTTTTCTGACCTCCCAAAAGGAGGGGTACAAACATCTCCTATCCATGGCTTAGAAACTGTCAATTTCCATTGACTGGGAAAATTGCCAGTATATAGGTTATACACTGATAGTCAAATTCTTATTAGTGCTGCTATGCTTCAGAATATTATGAGCCATACTTTAAAAAAATACATTTCATACAGTTCAACTTTCCACTACTAGTTTGATAATCGAGATGAACCTTAAGAGAAAACTTTTTACAGTAGTTTCAGCACTACGCAATTTTTGATAGTTTTGAGATAGCAATGTCTACCTTTTACCAATCTCCTCTTTATTAGTCCTTTAAAATGAGGGGTCAGTCAAAAAGGATTTACATTATAGATAAAAATGTTGAATTACCCTTTGACCTACTGTTTTTGAAGAATAAAATAAAAGTTCAAAGAAGTTTGTGTTCAAATTTCTAGTATGATTATAACGTAGCCTAAAGGAAAATTATATTTTCCAATTTTGTAAAAAAATATATAAGGAGTCTAGGGACTTAAAGGGCACTGTATTCTCTTTTCAAGTTAAAAGTTGTCAATTGTTTTGCAACATTACGGATAGTTTTACTCTCAACATAGTATTATTGAATGAAGTACAGTGGAATCTTGATAGCACGAAATCCTTGATATCACAATTTCAAATCACCTTGAACCTCTCATAACACTCAATGTTATAAATTCCTTTATGACAAGAATTTTAAACAGCAACTACCTCAGTAACTCGAATTTTGTTCGATTTTGAAGACAACAAGAAACCCTTATAGCAAGAATATCAAGAGCCAAACACGTCTGTAACACGAATTTGACCTTTATAAGACGAATTCCCATGATCAAAACCTCAATAAGACAAATTTATTTCCAATTCATTCGTGTTGAAACAGAAAAACTTAATTTCCATTTTTCGTGACTTCCGGAATTGCAGGTAACATTAGACAGTACAGATTTAGTTCAGTTTGGTTTGGGTCTATTGTGTTCAGAACCGATCATTGAGATTGATAATATGGCTAGCTAAACTCTTGTTTATATTTACTCCATTATTAATTCTAGAATGTCATTAATATTTCTAAATACTGAAAATGTTAATTAATATTTTATGTTTGTTATTAATACAATTTCAGGAATAAACACGGTATAGTCAATTTTTAAATTTATTTGTGTCTGTTTATTATTTGTAGCAGCAGTAAGTAAATGATTATTCAATTTTATTTTGTTACAGTAGACAAAATATTTTACTTTATTATTAAATGTTTTTTGTTATTTTCACGTGTTACGTTGCCTTAGAGTTTTACATCCACGTAAATATCTGCAGTAATAGCTTTAGCAGCATGTGATATGTATACAAGTGCATTAATACACTTACGAAAACGTTTTTTAAACACATTTTACGATGTGGGTGTCACGTTTCCCCAGCTTGTGGAAATTTACAGAAAGTATGTATACAGTTGCAAACTCTGTTGAGAATGTATTTTTTTAATAGTACAATTTTGTAAAATCGATAACAAGAAAAGAGTATTTTTATTTTTATTACGTGAAATACAGCTCTGAAAAAATATTTTACTATTAACAAAAATAATAGTGTTACAATGGTTACAAATTAAATTATTTTTTTCCAGTATTTAAAGTGAATTTTATACTCCCTTGTTTACCAAAGATTAATAATAATCCACTGTACAACAAGTTTGAATCAAATAAGCTGTAATTTTTATTTAGTTTATAAAAATTTTTTAACTAGTAAAAAGAGTTCTCTTTAATGTTTTAAATTCTTCATTTCTTGTATTATAATTATTTTAATGACTTATGAGTGCTATAAATTAATCATAAAATAAAAACAATTTGATGCAATGGAGACTGAAACGGGTGACCTGGTATGTGCGTATATTTTATTCATCAAACAAAACAATTATGCTCTCACATATTGATTACGTTTTGTCAATTTCTGCCGTGTGCGTTTATATATAAGGTATTTTTTAGTCAATGTGCATGTATAGTGTAAATTAATGCCCATTCCACTCTCTTTATTTGGCATATTTCCTGTAATTGTAACCTTCATCCGACATTATTATTTGATGTCTATCTGTATGTACACAGTTTATTAATGCACAATGTAAAATGTTATAAATAATGTAAAAATGTATGTTCTCTAGAAAAACGTTGTTTACAGCAGTGATGTTGATTGTTTGCAGAACTGAAAATATAATACTGATACAATAATGCTAAATAACACATGTTAAAATTAATCGTATTTTAAACTATTTATATCAGCTCTTGAATTTTTAATTTTACTGTGGAAATATTGAACGAAATATTGTAACATATGCTAAACTAAAACGAATGCCTGAACACTATCTTTTATCCTAGAAAAACAAATATTTTTAGATTGTACAGTATTCTATACCTTCTTTTCTACTCATTATTTATACACTAAAGTCTTTACACATATATTTCCTCCAACCCACATATTATCTTCATATCATCCTTATCACCATTCAAGATGTGCATTGTTAAAGTTGTTTTCTACACCAATCAAACAAGGTGTCCATAAAGTTCCTTTATTTTTTAATATATGGTAACCATAAGGTTACCATATATTTTTTTTAAGAGCTGGAAGAAATTAATTTCCTTCTGGCTATATTAGGAACCATTTTCTTAAACATTTGACAATTTTTTCTGACCTCCCAAAAGGAGGGGTACAAACATCTATCCATGGCTTAGAAACTGTCAATTTCCATTGACTGGGAAAATTGCCAGTATATAGGTTATACACTGATAGTCAAATTCTTATTAGTGCTGCTATGCTTCAGAATATTATGAGCCATACTTTAAAAAAATACATTTCATACAGTTCAACTTTCCACTACTAGTTTGATAATCGAGATGAACCTTAAGAGAAAACTTTTTACAGTAGTTTCAGCACTACGCAATTTTTGATAGTTTTGAGATAGCAATGTCTACCTTTTACCAATCTCCTCTTTATTAATCCTTTAAAATGAGGGGTCAGTCAAAAAAGATTTACATTATAGATAAAAATGTTGAATTACCCTTTGACCTACTGTTTTTGAAGAATAAAATAAAAGTTCATAGAAGTTTGTGTTCAAATTTCTAGTATGATTATAACGTAGCCTAAAGGAAAATTATATTTTCCAATTTTGTAAAAAAATATATAAGGAGTCTAGGGACTTAAAGGGCACTGTATTCTCTTTTCAAGTTAAAAGTTGTCAATTGTTTTGCAACATTACGGATAGTTTTACTCTCAACATAGTATTATTGAATGAAGTACAGTGGAATCTTGATAGCACGAAATCCTTGATATCACAATTTCAAATCACCTTGAACCTCTCATAACACTCAATGTTATAAATTCCTTTATGACAAGAATTTTAAACAGCAACTACCTCAGTAACTCGAATTTTGTTCGATTTTGAAGACAACAAGAAACCCTTATAGCAAGAATATCAAGAGCCAAACACGTCTGTAACACGAATTTGACCTTTATAAGACGAATTCCCATGATCAAAACCTCAATAAGACAAATTTATTTCCAATTCATTCGTGTTGAAACAGAAAAACTTAATTTCCATTTTTCGTGACTTCCGGAATTGCAGGTAACATTAGACAGTACAGATTTAGTTCAGTTTGGTTTGGGTCTATTGTGTTCAGAACCGATCATTGAGATTGATAATATGGCTAGCTAAACTCTTGTTTATATTTACTCCATTATTAATTCTAGAATGTCATTAATATTTCTAAATACTGAAAATGTTAATTAATATTTTATGTTTGTTATTAATACAATTTCAGGAATAAACACGGTATAGTCAATTTTTAAATTTATTTGTGTCTGTTTATTATTTGTAGCAGCAGTAAGTAAATGATTATTCAATTTTATTTTGTTACAGTAGACAAAATATTTTACTTTATTATTAAATGTTTTTTACTTTTTCCGTGTTAGTTCCATTAGAGTTTATTATCCTACCGTTAAAATAATCTACAGTAAATAGCTTTAGCCAGTTCAATGTAGATAATGTAATACAAAGTGCATTAATTACACTTTAAATTAAACGATTTGTTCTATAGAACAGTACCTAAAGCGAACCTCTTTTTGCCTGTTTCAACCTCAATACCACGAACTCGCTACCACGAATACCTTGCCCTTCAGATTTGTGGTAATGAGGTTCTACTGTATAATCTATAGCTGTGAACCTGCCTTAATGTATGTTATTGTTTCAGAATGTATATAATGAATGACCGTTGTTGGGTCAGCAATGGCAATGAATTTTATCTGATAGAAGTCATCGCTCAGCTGGCAGAAAAACTAATCAACAACCCCAAAATTGTCAAGACTAGTGAAAGGTATTTATTGGCTGAAAATATAATTACAAGCTCATTATTACACTTGGTACATACGAGGTGCAGTGTTTTTAACCCTACATCTGGTTTTCAAGATATGTATATAATTCATCTAACAGACCGGTAAAAGGCAGTCTAATGTAAATCAAATGATATATCTGAAGTCGTAGTTGTAGGGAGGATGGCGAACTTCTGATGCATTTTAAGTTACTTAATATATTTTTATTATTTCTTATATCATATTTTTATCAAATTTAGACAAAATAACATCTAGATAAATAACCAAGGTAATAATTAAAATAGATTTTCTATTAATATGTTACATGCAACTCGTATTCTACATCTGTTTTGTTGTAGGTTGCTGTGTCCCTACTACCACAATGTATAGACGACAGCTGTTTTTGTCAGACGCTAAGTCATGTTTACATGTTATAATTGAAACATAGTTCTGTTATTTTGTGCATGTTTAGCACAATACCAACAATGCTTAAAAATTGCGGTGTTTAGGGTTTTTTTGAATCCGGTCAATCGTTCTTAACTGCAAATTTTCTGCGGAGTTAGACTTTTTATGTTTGTTTAGGATCATATTCCACACAAAAAACATTTAGGTTTACTTCTTTTTTTTAACATGGATTAGGGTGGTTTTTTAATTGTTTACAAAAAGTTATAAGAAGGGCATAATATTTACCTATAGATATTTTCAGCTAAAAACATTTTGTCCATATATA